>JBBIGB010000017.1:3822204-3833224 GCA_037577075.1 Alestopetersius hilgendorfi | reverse complement strand
ACCCCCCCCCCCCCCCACCAACACACACACACGCGTGTGCGCGCACACACACAATAATAATAACAGTGCAATTTATAGAAGTCAGGGGAAACCCTCAGAAAAGGGAGAGCCCCTTTCTAGTCTTCACAGATCTGCTGAGCGCTGGGGAGTCCCTTCGGCCCACCCAGGAATAAAACTCCAAACATAACACCTTACTGTTGCCACTACAAAACCATCCTTTCATTTAAATGGCTCTTATATAACTACAGGCCTTTTAAAGGAACGTTAGTGGAAAACAATAAGTGTACACAGTTTTCTGCCCTGAATGGTGTCGATCAGCCAGGACTTGTTTGGTGTCTAATGTTTGTTTTTTGAGCTTTTCATTGGAGTTGTGAGGGAAATGAAGCTAAAAAGCAATAGAAACCTTTACCACTCAGCAACCTGCATGCAGGCTTTAACCCTCTGAGATCGAAGCTCCCACCCGTGGAAGTTTTTGGCTTTTCCAAAACAATCCTCTAATGCGCAGCGAGTTTTTGTCTTAGAAACATAGAAGTAACACCACTGGAAACCTTGGAGACTCTAGTTTTCAAATATGTGTGTTTTAAAATAAAATATATCAATGGCATTTTGTGAATAGAAGAAAAAGGACGCATGTGATTTTCTCTCTTGCTGCACGCTGTAGCCACGCCCCTCAGATGTAAAACAGTGATTCGGTTTTATAGATGACAGTCAGAAGCTGCATAATCAAGTCTGTTTGAGGCGTGTGTGTGTTGATCCAGGCGTATAAAAAGTGTAAAGTGTCTGTTTGTGTGAAATTGTTCTCCGCATTTAAACTGAGGAGCAGGAGGGCAGGGATGATATCTTGATCAAGTATGCCTCAGTGGTGCCACTGCCAGTCATGGGATTTGAACCCATGGCCTTCTGATCACAAGGGCAACTCGCTAAAGCACACAGTTTTGTTTGAAAGACAGTTTTGTTCGATGCTGATGCTGCAGAGTGCTTGAGCTCCGTTCATGGTACGAGTAAACAATGTGTCCCAGTAGCTGAATAACTTTGGGTTTGCAAATAAAACTTTTTTGAGTAAACTTTAAGTTATGGTTCCTCTCTGTAAAGACTATATAACAACCTCTTGTAGAACCGAGGCGTGCTGTTGGATGACTTCACTGCGTATCGTGTCCAAGAGCCATTTATCTCTCTTAAGAATCCATTCTCTTTCCTTCGGGAGGGACATTCCAATCACAGGTTCATACAAAATGCCATTCCTGCTGCTGTCACCCCAGAAAGAGCACTGAACACGCTCAACACGCTCAGAGACAGAATTTTACACTGTTCACACTGTGTCCTGTGGTGTGTTCATGCTTGACTATAAGGGTTAATAAATTAAATTAAATTAAAACTGGTCGGCTCTGTCATCAGACATCACAAATTTGATCTTTGTTGGAGCTCGGAGTCCAGGAGAGGGGTGGATTTTTCAACAATGATGATGATTTAGTAACAGTGCAAAATGATTGCATCTCTTAAATGTGTCCCCCAAAAACATTAAGACCCTCTGTCTTCCCATGGTTGGTTATTGAGGGGAGCAAGTGGGAGGATTTAGACCTGACTAAAACTGGGCTTAAAAAAGACATGAATAGCTTTTATTATATGTTAGGCATGTAAACATGTTCAAAACTTTCAAAATTCACTATCCATTTCAATATGTAATTTAAAAAACAAATATTAAGAACTGGCTGAAAGTACCTTGCGTTAGTGTTATTGTTTCCGAGTTTATTAGAGTTTTTAACCTTATAAAAGTAAGATACTGGTTCCATGCTTTAGTCACAAGCTGACAGTACTTTACTCATATGCACAGTATACAGTACAGTAATCCCTCGCGTTCCAAGAGCACCCGCGTATAGTGAAAAAACGCATTGCTGTGTTTGGGTAAAAACAGTGTAAGCCCTAAATCTGCCCTCAGATCTGCTCCCAGAACACTTTAATTTCATTTTAAACCCAGTTCAATGCATTACCCTTAAAGAAAATGTAAAGGTAAATAAATAATCAGAATCAGAAAACTTTATTAGCATTAGCGGTTAGCATTAGCAGCGTGCAGTGAGCGAAAGCAAAGACTCGTACACAAAAGAAAGGTTGAAATAACTCTATGCCCACATGTTAAGACTGGGCACAGCTTACTAATACTAAATAAACTGAGATAACTGTTGAAAATTGGGGTGGGGGTGTTGAAACACTAAAATACGAGGACAAGACACAGAGCAGTCATGCTACATGTTGCAGCAGCTTCTTCTGCTTCTTATTTTTATGGTGGTTGACAACTTTTCACTGTATTACCACCACCGACTGGTTCGGGTCTCAGAAAAAAAATTGCATTAGACTTAGGGATTACTGTAATGATTTTTGCACTTATCATAACTACTGATTTGTTTTAGTTAAAGGTGGTTCCTAACAGCAGCATCGTCAAGAAATGGCTCGTCACGTTCGCAAGTCCAGCGGTGGCACTAATACAGTTCGGTTCTCAGAAAAATCCTTGTTAGACTGAATCCGAATGCTGATCCACGTAAAACTGAGGGGTTACTCTATAACGTTATAGAGACACGAATCATGGACTGTTATTTAGATTATTTTCAGAGAAGCTTAAACATACAATTAATTAATCAATGCATGGCAAAATCAATATCTTGCACTTTCTTCATTGATAGTTATTTATAGTGGGTTTTGGTAGATAATAAGGATGAATACATGCACATACACACACACACTCATGCACACAGACACACACACCCGTGCACACAGACACTCAGACACGCACACACACCGGCTGAGTAAGGGCTCAGGACCAGGTGTAGCACATTCTTTTGGAATAACCATCGGGACACACACACCGTACACAGCTGTGGGTTTATGGAGGATTTGGTTTAACCCTGGTCAGCCTGGTTAGCTTTTAGCCTTTAGCAGCCTGTTGGTTCCAGTGTGAAACCACAGCTATGCTGGGCCAAGGCTCTGGGCTCTCTCTGGTGTAGTTTTATTATAATAGTGTGGGGAGCTCTGTCTGAGGGTCAGCATGAACATGCTCTCACATCCTACTATCACCACAGTTTACTGTATTTATTTATAACAAAAGTGATCAAAGTCAAATTTCATATTATCTTAACCATATCCACTCTCCATACAGACGAAATGGAGAAGCTCAGGTTCCACAGTGTACAGACAGCACAACAGACATAAGACACTGGGAAACAAACAGAGCAGTGTAAATAAGTAGTATAGAATAAGGTAAGGGTGAGATTTAACCTGTCCTAAGTGTGTGGATGTTTCTCTGTGCAGTGTATATAAATGTAAGTGAAATAAAATGTGCATTAGTTGAAAGATGTGCAAAACAGTATGACCAGAATAGCCAGTATAAACAGTGTAATAGTATTAATAGGTATGAAACGAGTAAAATAGCAGCTTGAGTAAAGTAGTAGTAAAGTGTGTGTGCACAAAGAATTGTGTAAACAGTATAACCAGTATAGACAACATAACCAGAAAACAGATAACATAATCAGTATACAGATAACATAAGTAGTATACACGGGATAACAGAATAACCAAGTATAAATAGCAGATAAAGTATGTGCATTCTAAGAACAGTGCAAACAGTATACACTGTATAACCAGTATATAGACAGTATAACCTGTATACACAGGATAACCTGTATATACAGTATAACCAGTACACACATAATAACCAGTATATACAATATAACCAGTATACACAGTATAACCAGTATATACAGTATAACAGTATAACCAGTGTATACAGTATAACCAGTACACACAGTATATACAGTATGACCAGTATATAGACAGTATACACAGGATAACCAGTATACGCAGAATAACCAGTGTATACAGTATAACCAGTATATACAGTATAACAGTATAACCAGTGTGTACAGTATAACCAGTACACACAATATAATCAGTACACACAATATAACCAGTAGATACAGTATAACAGTATAACCAGTATACACAGTATAACAGTACACACAGTATACCCAGTATATACAGTATAACCAGTATAACCAGTACACACAGTATAACCAGTACACACAGTATAACCAGTAAACGCTGCATAACCAGCATATACAGTATAACCAGTACACACAGTATAACCAGTAAACACTGCATAACCAGCATGTACAGTATAACCAGTGTACACAGTGTACTCACACATCGCTCCAGTGCTGGAGGGCCGTTGTCCAGCATTTAGTAATGCTCTTCTTCAAATACACTCACACTAAACTTACTAAGCAAGGTGAATCTGGTGTGTCTGAGCAGGAGAATGACCAAACTGGGCTTTACATCATACACCAGAACCTCAAACCTCACCTGGGAAACTGAACTGTGGGAACTGAAATAAATCAAGGAAAAGCAGTTAGACTTATTAAGGGAAATATCTACTTCTACTATTAGTACTGCTTCTCTTTGTTATTGTTCTTGACAAATAATGATATTAAATATAATAAATCTTAATGCACACACATGCATAGTAAAATAAAAGTTTATCTTCTTAAACAGCTAGAAAAGCTTTGTGCATTCAAAGCAGTAAGTCATAGATTCAATATTCTTATCACCTCCCCACCAGACAGCCCTTACACACACCACCCACCCATCGCCGTACTTAGTAGCATGCGGCATTTATATTGCTGAACCTACTTTATATAGTTTACATAGCCCTTGATAAAAAAAGCACACCAGCCCCAACTGGGTACTGTTGGCACTTATTGTATGTATAAAGTTTCATATCAGATGTTATTAACCTGCGTAAATATTTTTCACAGCATGTCATTTTGCTGTGTTTTTAATGGAGACAAGCTTTATAGACTGTGCAGTGGTCCAGCTAAGTCCTGCAGCCCTCAGCTGCGAGCAGGAGGCCAGCTATGAAAGAGCGCCGGGCTGAAAGCATGTCGATGTTGTTAAAGGTATGGGGAATAACAGACGGGCTTGTAAAAGTCTGCTCCGGCCGCGTTTTACAGTGAGACTGTAAAAGTACAGATGGGAATGGCATACGGTGTAATGGCCTGCGAGAGCGGGTGGCATGTTGAACACTCTGGGAAAGTATGGCTAAATGAATATTAAAGTCGGTAGCGAGTAGAAAGAGGGTGTTGTTTTAGAGACAGAAAAAAAGAAAGAGCGAGCTTAAGAATGAAAACTTTTCCCTTCGTTTAGATTCTCCTACCTTCTTTATTCTAACGAATTTCTGAGGGTACGATCAATGACCTTACCAGAGCCTCCCGTAAACCTGTCTGCTTTAGAAGGATCTGGCGATGTCTGGAGCCTGGTGATGTCCGGAGATTGGCGATGTATGGAGCCTGACGATTTCTGGAGCCTGGCGATTTCTAGAGTCTGGCGGTGTCTGGAGTCTGGCGGTGTCTGGTGTCTGGCAATGTCTAGAGTCTAGCGCTGTCTGGAGTCTGGCAATGTCTGGAGCCTGGCGGTGTCTAGAGCCTGGTGATATCTGGAGCCTGGCGCTGTCTGGAGCCTGGTGATTTCTGGAGCCTGGCGGTGTCTGGAGCCTGGTGATTTCTGGAGCCTGGCGGTGTCTAGAGCCTGGTGATATCTGGAGCCTGGCGGTGTCTGGAGCCTGGTGATTTCTGGAGCCTGGTAGTGTCTGGAGCCTGGCAATGTCTGAGGCCTGACGGTGTCAGGAGCCTGTCAATTTCTGGAGTCCGGCGGTGTCTGGAGTTTGGCGGTATCTGGAACCTGCCGATTTCTGGAGTCTGGCAGGGTCTGGAGCTTGGCAGTGCCTGGAGCCTGTCTGCGAGTCCATGTTGGCCATTGTAGAATATATAAGATAAGATAAGATAAATCTTTATTGTCATTGTCACTTTTTCAAGGGAACAACAAAATTTAAAGTGCAGTCGAGTTAAAAGACAGGCAATAACATAAGTAAATAACAAAACCAGTAATAAAAGAAGTACATTGAAATATATACAGTATATATTTCAGCGATTAGCACTATACTTTTTATAAAGTGAGACAAAATGAACAACAGACAGACATTAACAGACATTAAATAGTATCTTGTTTTTGACTAAAGTTACTGCTCCATTTTTGTCCGTATATTTTCGTTACGGGGAACTCAGAGCGGTCAGCAGAGGCTGCTGTCGAGTCTAAAAGAGTAACAAGCCTCACCACCACTAAGTTCTAGACTACACGGCTGCTTCTACCCTAAAAATGTATAGAACTAGGTAGCTAGACGTAAACTGTGGCATGCCAAACTCTCTGCGTAAAATGAATGCTCGTCTATGGCCAGATTAATACTGCATTTCCCTTCACCTATAACCAGTTTATAAGATACGATAAGATAAACCTTTATTAGTCCTACAGTGGGAAATATGCATCGTTATGGCAGGAAGTGGACAGTACAAAGGTAAGAGCAGCAAACCAATAGAATTAAAAAACTAAACCGCAACAGTACAGTATAAAAAGTACACTATAAATTATAGAAATATAAATATGGGTGCTGTGGTTGTTTCAAATGTGAGTATCAGTATAAACATTATGATGAAATAACCTAATCTATGCTATTGGTTTCATTGTTTCATAGGAACATATATAAATATGGTTTGTCACAGAACAATAATGAATGTAACAATGTTTGTAGTCACAAACTGAGTTTGAAGTAAAATGTCTGAAACCAAACTAAACAGACCATAAGCAGGAATGCAGTTTAGTTGAACTGTGTTGACCAGGTGAATAACATTTAAAGTAACATTTATAACAAATATTTTCTGACTGATATTGTGAAAAAACTGCGAAACGAATTAAAGACTTTGTCAAAGGTGTGTGTTTTTCATTCTGATGTCCTTGTTAATGTAATGTCAGTAGAGTTTTGTCCTGATAGCTCAGTGTTGTTAGTCATTAGAGGTTAGAGAAAATAGCCTAGAAATGAAATAAAACAGAAATGGAAACTGCAGTGTATTAGAAATGAATGTATGTTGTACTGTGCAGAAAACAAGGAATACATTTTACTCTAGTGCACACCCTACACTACTTAATGTTACCCCTCAAAATCACCTGAATTTGGACATGAAAATTAAGATGAAAGTGCACAGATTAAGGGGTAAAACTTCTGAATTTTCTTCTTACTTTTTCGAATAAATAATGACGCCTGGGTTTAGCTCCTTTTTTATACTTTTTATTATGGGTAAGTTCTTTTCTTAATATATTCCTAGTCTGAGTATATTTTATTATATATTCAGGTATTTTATCCTGTATTGTTCTGTCTTGTATGAGTGTGCAGTCGTGACGTGAACAACTTCCTCCGGGATAAATAAAATTCTCTGATTCTGATTCTGATTTCACACTCGTGCCTTAAATCTAAGGTCAAATTAAGGAGTCGGTTTCATGAATTAACAGCCATTTAAATCAAATGAAGGCGATTAGTGTATTTTCAGGGTACATTAAAGTAGAGTTAAGCATCTTTTAAGTATATTGTGTTTCGCAGTGCTAAAGAAAAGGAATAATCGGTGAAACTCAGTGCTAGTCTACGGGGAGCGGTGGAGAATCGGCGTTTTGGACAGATATATTAAACTGGTTTAACTGCACACTCCACAAATCATTTTCTCTTGCGCTGCTGGCTCCTTGTCTCCAGATGCGACCCTTCAACTTTTAACCTTTGTGGGGAAGTTCAGAATTGGTCAGGGCTGAGCTCCTGAGGTGCGACTGTTTTTCTTTAAAACACACTCGTCCTCGTCCTTTCTTTATCTGCCTCTTTTATCTGAGCATGATTAATCGCTCTATTTGTTTTCTCGTGAGCGCGAGAGGGAGACGAGGACGGAGAGGCGGAGGAAAAGAGAGGGACAGTGTGATTAATGATGATGAAGGATGGGAGACCACTGCTTGGCCAGAGATATTGGATGGAAAGATCCTCGCATGACCATTACAAACCCATTTTTCACTCTTTTCTCTCGCACATGCGCTAAACCCGAACCTCGTTATTTATTTGAAAAAGTACGAAGAAAATTCAGTAGTTTTACCCCTTAATCACTTGAATTTGTGCACTTTCATCTTAATTTTCATTCGTTTCCTGTATGGGAGATTAAGGTCCATATTCAGGTGATTGTAAGTGGTAACATCAAGTGTAGGGTAAGCGCTAGAGTAAAATATATTCCTTGTTTTCTGCACAGTACAACATACATTCATTCCTAATACACTGCAGTTTCCTTTTCTGTTTTATTTCATTTCTTTTTCGTTTTATTTCAATGACTAACAGCACTGAACTATCAGGACAAAACACTACTGACATTACATTAACAAGGACATCAGAATGAAAAACAGTTTAAACACCCTTTAGTGACTTTATCTATTTATTTGTGTGTTTGGGGTTTCACTTTTGCATGCAACTTGGTATGTTCATATTCAGCCAGTCAGACTTTTTTAATATTAAAAACCCATTTAAAAACACTTTGCCATGTGTACAGACACCAGTACAAGCAGAGAAGAACACGAGGCCTCAGTCTTGGCCCGGAGCTGAAGGTCTTCTGAATGCGTCTCTCAGCTGATGGTTGTGGTTTATAAACCTCAGAGAACTGAATTACTGTAATGAACACTCAGACTCTCGCCGACTGTCAGTAAGGCTAATCCGCACTGACACAAATCCCCTAATGACAACAGCAAGGTTGGTGATGGATAGTGCAAACATCTCAGACGGCAAATTATCGAAATACTTCCAGCACGTAATGGATTCACATTTAATACTCGTCTTTATATCAGAGCAAGTGGAACAGTGAGGGTGTATTTATTTATTTTCAGCGTGTTTTGCATTTTATATTTTATATAATTTGTTTGTGTTTACACTGGTTATGAAGCACAGATCTAAGAGCCCTCAGCTCCAGGTGCCCAGTTTGGATCTTCTTCTGTACTTTACTGATTCTGAATAGATCAGAAATGCCATCAGTTTACAGCAACAGATAAAGTGCTTACCCATGTTATTTTCTACTGTCATGTTGAGGCAAGTCGAGTCAAGCTTTATTGTGATCCAGGCAAATCGGAGCAACATGCAACACAAAACACTCAGACAGATCAACACTGAGGGTAGAAAAGGGGGAACGAATTCTAACAACCTAAATACAGTAATCCTCTGCTTTTTGCAGGGGTTAGGTTCCAAGAGCACTCGCATATAGTGAAAAACTTTTGCGTTTTGGTAAAGAAAAAAAATGTTTAAAAATGCCTATTTTTATAGTGTAAACCCTAAATGTGCCCCCAAATCAGCTCCCAGAAATTTTTTATTTCATTTGAAACTCAGTTTAATGCAAAATGTAATGATAAATAAATAATCAGATTTAGAAAACTTTATTGCTTAAAAAACGTTAGCATTAGCGGTTAGCATAAGATTCGTATACAAAAGAAACGCTGAAATAACTCTCTCTACCCACATGTTTAGACAGGGTACAGATTACTAATACTAAGTAAACTGAGATAACTGTTGAAAATTTGGGGGGGTTAAAACACTAAATACAAGGACAGGCCACAGAGCAGTCATGCTACATGCAGCAGCAGCTTCTTCTTCTTTTTATGGCAGTTGACAAGTTTTAGTGTAAAACCGCCACCGCTGGGCTGAAGGCGGTAATACAGTTCGGTTCTCAGAAAAATCAGCGTAAAACTGAGGGTTTACTGTATACATAAATATATCTCTGATTATACAAATACTTTATCTGAAAAATAAAATAGAAAATACTATGGTGGGCACAACAGGGAGACTTTATACTCTATACATAACTATACAGTGTGGTATACAGAATTATAATGTAAATATAACATGTATGGTATTTATTCAATATTACAGTAATTAAAAGTTATATAATTATAGCAACAATTAAAAAAATTAAAGACTGCATAAAGATTGTTAGTAAGTTCATTCACGCCTAGAAGCTACAATGAGGGATGCGTCAAAGGGCAACAGACAATCAGCAGCAAGGAGAAATACATAGCGTTCTTGGATTGGCTATTTTCAAACCTTCCGCCCCTTTGGGTTTTTCTCCACAGAACCAAGACATTTATAGTTATTTTTATATGGAAAAAGTATCAATGAGTTTTCAAAACGCTGTTTACGTGTGGATGTGGCCTTGGCCTCCACCTTTCTGACTGAGCATCAGCGGGATTGGTGGGACAAGTGATCTGTGAAGGCCCGGCCTCACAATTAAGTGAAAGGATCTGCTGCTAACACCTCAGTGCCCTGTCCAACCTGCAGAAGTTTGGTAAAGTCTGTGCCTTGACAGTTCAGAGCTGTTTTGGGGAACCTCCTCAATTCTATGCATGTACAATTACAAACCACAGCCTGTAATCTGTTATTCTGGACCAGTTATTCTCTACTGAAGTCTGATATTGGGGTTTAGACTGTGTGTGTGTCATTGTTGCTGGGTTTTGAGATTGAGGTTGTGTGGTGAATACCTGACTGAGGAACGGCTTGAGGAATTTTTATCACACACAATGTTACGCTACAGTGTTAAAATGTGTAAACTTGAATTAAGTGCTGATATCCACCGTGGGATGACTTTAAAATAATATGTATACATTTTTGGCCCAAATCCATTAGTAGTAAGATTAATGACGGCATCTGTCAAATTCATGACATTAATCTTCAGGTCATTTCTCTTTCTGTGACAGTCCGTGCTCTAATGGCCACAGTGGAACTGAGGAATAAACTCAGTCAGACCTGAAACCTCCTGAGAAATTGAGCTGCAGCAGGTGTGTATTCCATTACTCTTGTTCCTCACTAACTTCTGTCTAATTTCTGTCTAACTCAGGATGATGAAGAAGGCATCTGGGCGTGACCGCTGCCGAGAGACCGCCGCCGGGCTCAGAAGGGTGAGTGATGATGACGTGGACTGAGATGTTGGTGGTGTTGGTGATGGTGGTGTTGGTGGTAATGTTGGTGATGCTGGTGGTGTTGGTGATGTTGGTGGTTTGGTGATGTCGGTGATGCTGGTGGTGTTGGTGATGTTGGTGGTTTGGTGATGTCGGTGATGCTGGAGATATCGGTGATGTTGGTGAT
>JBBIGB010000017.1:3738210-3752534 GCA_037577075.1 Alestopetersius hilgendorfi | reverse complement strand
ATTGTAATGTAAGAGTTTTAACACTAACTTAACACCACTGGCCAGCAGTAAACAGCTTTTAAGCAGCATTTTCTCAAGACTTTTGCACGGTACTGTATATGTATAAATATATACATATTAGTTCTTTTTTACTCTTGCAATCCAGCGTTTGCCAGGAGCCTCGTACGTTTCCCTTTTTTTCCTTCCAGCATTTTGATCTTTTGAGACACACACACACACACACACACACACACACAGAGTCCAACAGTAATCAGAGTAATAGTCATATTTATACATTGTATACCAAGCCCCGCAGTGGGTTTTCCCGTTCATGGTAATGTCTATTTAATCCGAAGAGGGCGCACGTAGTATTGCTGATTTTCAGCAGCTGTGGTCGAGAGGAATAGTTTTACGCTGAGGTCTGTGAATAAATCAAAATGGAGGCTGCCTCCAAATGGTTCTTGCCCGACTCTGAGAATGGAGAGTAATTGTGTTTCCCTAAATATACGTCAGTCTCTTTACTCAGCACTGACCCGGAGGACGGCCTGCCGCTCTCAGCCCTGCTGCTGGAGGCCGAGGCGCTTGCTGACAGTTAGTTGCTGGTTCTGTTATCTTTCTGTTATTTAGTACAACTGGATCAGATGCTGAGGGCTCACACTGTACCTCAGGTCAAACTGGTGGGTTTGGAGAGAAAACGAAGGTAGATATGTGGTGACATGTATGACATTTACAAGCTGGCCCAGACTTTTTGGGGTAATGTTGAGCTTGGCTGGACTTGTGGATGATAGAAATTGTCATTTTTTTAGCAGTGGTTCAGAATGTTGGTTCCTTTGGAGTTATTGTCATGAAGCACAGTCCCTTCGTTAACAATTTTTGTATTGTTTTGGCAATAGAAACTGATCTTCAGTGTGACGTATGTGTATACATTCAAATAGTTCATGGTAACTTACTCGAGCTGTGGTTTGGTTCGTGGATATGTGCTAATCCTTGGATGACATCTACCCAAGTTTCACTAAGAGCTGGTGGTGCCGACTTTGGGCAAACAGGAACTGTTAAAATCGTGACTCCTTTCAAGGTAGATGTAAAGTGTAAAAGCATGATGGCATTGCCAGTGCTTGGTGCCAGAGTCCTGTGGCTGGTTTATGAGGGCAGCGGAATGGGTGGGTGAAGTTTGAATGGGATTTTTATCATGTGGTTTTTTGATTTATGTCTGTCAGTACCGTGGACGTATTCATCATTAGGATTTTTTTTACCGGGAGAGCAGGGCTGGTTTCAAGGCATTCGTCGTTTAGTTTGTTCTCAATAAGTAGCCAGTCCTGGCATTCACGCTCCATTAAATTCTCAATAATCTTCATATTTATCTTTTCCAGCAGGTGGATCATGTCTTCATCGCAACCCAGACTCCAGTTCACGTGATCGCACACAGATCTGGCAAGGTGTACTTTAACCCTAACTGTCCACACTGTCCACCCGTCTTTATCTGAATTGTAGAGATTGTGGAGATCTGGTGCCATGACCCAGACTGGTGTGTCCTAGGAAAATAGAATTGAGGTCTAGTGGAGGCAGGGGGGCATCTTGAGGACAGCACGTCTCTGGACAGCTCTGCTATGAGGCCCATCTCCTATAAACCTTTCTAAAACTGAAAAAAAGAAAAAGTAACGATTCCTCTGGTTGGCCGGCTCTTCCCCAAGAATCTTTCCATCTGGATGACATTCATTCTCATTCTCCCTTGCTCTCAGTCTTCCTCGCTCTCTGTCTTTCTTGCTCTCTCACTCTCTCTCTGCCTTAATCTTACCCTCTTATTTCATCGTCAGCATTGTTTTAGGCTGGAAGGTGTCTTTACTTTGTTCAGCTGGGGCCGAGCGAGCTGCCTAAAGCCACGGTATTGCCTTACATTCTAAATCCCATGTCTGTGAAAAACCTGCTTCTTATAATGGGCTGTTATTAGTTTCCTTTCAAAAGTAATAGACCCTCTTGCTGTAAAGCAGCATAGACTTAAGTGAACTGTCTACCTCGCATACAGTCTTCCTCTAATGCTGGGAAGCCAGTGGTCTTCTGGGTATCCCTCAGGCGTAATATGAAAATTGCCTCCGAATGGTTGTGGATTGGGGTAGTTAAGGTTCCCCCTGCAAATGGAGGCTCCTCACAAGCTGCCTGAAGAGTTGAAATGTCTGTTTTTATACAAAAAATCTGTCCTCCAGCAGGGGGCATTCTCACATTTCTGAAGCACCTGTGCACCCCTGGGCAGGCAGCTAGATGTAGGACATGTCCGTGGAAGAGATCCATCCATATACACGGCCTCTCTGTGGATTTACTGCCAAATGGAGTCTTCTGCAAGCCTGGATTTTCAACATGGATGGATGTGTGTAGCCCCTATGGGCAGATGGCTTGATGAAGTCTTGGAAGTCTTACTTTTTCTCCTGGACTGCTTCAGGCTAGCGGGCATTGCTTCATAATGAGTTGGCCACATGGTTCTGTTGCTCAGTGGTTTTACAAGAGATGTAATTCTATAAGTTACCTGATTGTCCTTATCATCAATTACTGCAGTGAACACTCCAGCAAACACTGCTGCCAAGAAGTCCATCTAAAGCACTAAACAGACGCTATAATACATTATATTATAATCCGAAGAGCTCTCAAGGTTTTCCTTCCACCAGTGAGACTGGATCATATGCTGTTCTAGACGGGGGCCAGCGTGGGTCATGGCCCCTGTAGAATTGCTCCTGGCCCCTGTTATGGCCCCTGCACTGAACATATTAATTTCTTATCGCGACATGCACTGCCCTAAGAACGGAACAAACGCTCCGTCTGTTCTAGATGGACTGTTTAAAGCCCCACACACACATGCTATTATCTAGAACCTGAAGTCCAGCAGAGCGAAGTGTAAACTTTGGTTGTAAAAGCGAACAGCTGGAGCCCTAAATGGATTTTGAGACCAATCGCTGTACCTGAATTTCTTTTTCTTTCGATGGTTCCTCCACACTACAGTGAGATGATAACGGTGTGTTTTTAAAAAGATAGTGTGCGTTCATGTGATTTCGTGAAAAGAACTTTAATAAAATTAAATGAAAAGCTAAATATAAAATAAAAAAAATATTAAATAAAATATTGACCTGTTTTGTCGTTATATGCGCCCCCCTAAAAACACACTGGCCCCACCTCGGCCCCCCTGGTCATTTTGGTCTAGAACCGCCATTGGACTGGATGCTGTAGAACATTTGAGTTTGCAGTTTGAATTATTTGCTGAAAACTGCTGTCGGATTCGTCTACTTTCATCTACTGTAAATTATTCCGTAATGTTCATGTAAATTGCTTTGACTACATGCATAACATTTATCGCGATTAAACGTTAATTGGCCCAGTAATACGTGACGGTAACCTGCCATGGTTCCCTTTCCACAGCTTCTCTTTTCAACCACATTTTTTTTTTTGTTCAACAGGAAGCCGTGAGGCAGCGTTTACGTACGCCATCAGTGCGGCGGGCGTAGTGAATGCAGTGAGCAGAGCATGCAGGGAGGGGGAGCTGTCGAGTTGTGGCTGCAGTCGGGCAGCCAGGCCCAAGGATCTGCCCCGGGACTGGCTCTGGGGGGGCTGCGGAGACAACCTGAACTACGGCTACCGCTTCAGCAAGGAGTTTGTGGACGCCCGTGAACGAGAAAAGACCTATGACAAGGGCTCCATGGAGAGCGCACGACTCATGATGAACCTACACAACAACGAAGCGGGACGGAGGGTGAGGCACTACTTTATGACACTCTGAAGTCAAATTAGATCACACCAACCTTACACCAGCTGGAAATGAGATCTCACTTTCAGTCAGCCAGTATAGAGCAAGGAACGAACATCACTAGTCCTTGTCTTCTACTGGTCAGTGATTGTGTTGGAACCAGCAATCAGATCAGATACAAGAATTCCATAGTGACTCCATTAATCAGCACAGTTTAGGTCCAAATGTAGAACAGATCAATGTCCCCAAAAACATATTTCCAAGTGGTTAACACAGGTAATGCTTTTTCCTCCATTTGTGCCACGAATATTTGATTTAAAAGAAAATAGATTTCTGGGTTTTTGTCTTAACTTGAGGCGCAGCACAAATGAGTTTCCTGTTGCTTGCAGGTTTAGGTTTCATTTATTTCTAAGGATAAAAAAAGAAAGTGTGCAGGCGTGTGAGCTGTCCAAGGCAGAAGGAAATGGGATTCAGGAACACTGAGCAGATGTGGAGCCCGTCTATGTGTTTACAGACCTCCTGATTTGGTCTACAGTTTTCCAGAAGCAAGACGATGTGGAGAAAATGAATTCTAGCAAACTTCCTCCATGAAGCTTCGTTCTGTGATTTAGAACTTTGGCTCTCATAGCCATTAAGACACTGTAGGTCCCGCCTTGAGCTGCAAAATGAATTGCTGAATTGAATCTAACAGTGGTTAATTAGGTGGATACTCTCAATGGAAAAACTGATAAATAGAACAATGATGTTCTCAACCTATTTGTAAAGAACATCCACTGCAGTTTCTATTAATTCGGCGTCTCTCTGAGTGTGAACCCATTCCAGTCCAGTGTCTGTTAAATTCCTCCACAAGCATCTCATTCTGCTTTATGAGGGACTGATTAGTGATCAGCTGAATCACATCTTATTTAATGAGAAAATGTATGAAATGCTGTAATTGACACTCTCCTCTCACAATGAGACCAGTTGGATGGTGAAACACTACTAGAAGCTCCTCAAAGCTCATTATTGCCATTTTATATGAGAGAGAACAAGAGATTTGTTTTCTTTGAATTATTCAGGTTCTGTAAACGCTGCATTTCTCTTGTTCTGATGTTTTGTCGTTTTTAAAATGATGCTTTAAAGAACAATATTTTTATTTGGAAATGAGGAGAAATATTGTCAGCAGTCCTTTAAAATGAAGGCAAATCTGTTGAGTTCAATACTTGCAGCTAGAAAAGATCAAACCTGAATGTTTATGCAGTGGTTTGTTTATTTTTTCCGGACCTGTATTTACGTATATTCATATTCTAAAGGATCAGGCTTCAGGTTCTGTGTGCTCAGGGTGGTTTATCCGCAGCTGAGAGCGAGCGTGACAGAATGTGAGAGCTGGAGGATGCAGGTCGATCTGAGCTGTCTATCAGCTCTCATCTGGGTAACAGCTTGCTCCGGCCTGCTGTGTTTGAAGAGCAGGGCTTTGATCTGCCTCTTTCTGAAGCTCTTGGCCCATCCAGTCATGACGTCTCTTTTTATTCTTCGGCTGAAACTGTGGCCTGCTGGGGGAACTGCACTTCTGAGTGATGAATGTTGTAATTAAAGATTAGCCACGTCGATTCTGACTGAGTGAATTCGGTTCATTCTGGTGACTGACAGCTCTTGGTCCCTGTTCCTGAAAGAACTGAAGTAGGTGAAGATGCAGTACAGAAGATGTTTGGATCAGGTGCAGGAGCAGTGGCGGGTTTCTTTGTTTCTTGTTTCTTTGTTCAGTCAGGTAGATACGGTTCCTTAAAGGTTTATTTCTGAAGCTATACTTTGCTTGTCAGGCTTTAAAGCACCAGTAACTTAACTTCAGAGCTGGAAAAAGTTTGAGAAAATGAACCCTCACCCTGGTTAAAGTGTTCCTGAGTCAGTTGTGTCGAGTGTTGCAGTCAGGATGAGATTATTAAAGCGAATGTGTAATCAAAACCAACAATGTAAAAAGGAGACAAACGGCATCAGGAATTCATTAGTCAGATGGGTTTTAGAGAATGCGTGTTTTATGCTGGATTTAGTCATTTCAAGTCTTTGTTTTTCTAAAGCTGTTTTAAAGTATTACATTTTATAATGAATGAAATTATGTCTTAACAGAAAGCTTAGTTTAATGCCAGCAAATGTTATTTCATGTAATTCATTTTGTGATTATTGTGACTAAAGAAGAAGATTAAAGAAGTCCTATTATAATAAATCTAGAAGGATAAGTACACACTTCAATGCCACACTACCATGTCAGTGTCACTGTTGTGGATGGGATAGATAATATAAAATGATATTGTGAGCTCTATTGTTGGAGTACAGTAATCCCCCAGTTTATGTTATTAATCCCCACAATAACATGGAATATGCAAATATCCTCCACCTTTTTTTTCATTTTTGTGGCAATACATATTTTTTTCTGGATATTTTCACACAAGGTTACCCGTTCACCTCGCCGCAGTGTCCCAATACTTTTGAGTTTAAAATAAAATTAAACTGTTCTGGGAACAGATTTGGGGGCAAATTTAGGGTTTACACTATAAAAATAGGCATTTTTAGGCATTTCTTAACCAAAACACAATGCAGTTTTTCACTATACGCAGGTGCTCTTAGAACATAACCCCAGCGAGAAGTGAGGGATTACTGTACATGAGAAAATGGCCAAAGCTGAAACTTGGTGTATAATATGTTAAACTATAAAATCTCTCGATCAGATGGTGTCCGACCTGGCCGACGTCTCCTGCAAGTGTCATGGGGTTTCGGGGTCCTGCAGTCTCAAGACCTGCTGGCTGCAGCTGGCGGACTTCCGGAAAGTGGGCGACGCGCTGAAGGAGAAGTACGACAGCGCCGCCGCCATGAAACTCAACAGCCGTGGGAAGCTGGTGCAAGTGAACTCCAAATTCAACCCCCCCACCGGCCAGGACCTGGTCTACATCGACCCAAGCCCAGACTACTGCGTCTTCAACCGGACCACGGGCTCGCTGGGCACGCAGGGGCGCCTCTGCAACAAAACCTCTGAGGGCATGGACGGCTGCGCCCTCATGTGCTGCGGCCGCGGCTATGACCAGTTCAAGGCCACGTTGGTGGAGCGCTGCCACTGCAAGTTCCACTGGTGCTGCTACGTCAAGTGTAAGCGCTGCTCCCGGGTCGTCGACCAGTTTGTGTGCAAGTAGCCTCGGCTCCCATCTCTGAATGCGAGCGAACAAGAGTGTGAGAGAGGCTGGCAGGAATGAGGATGTGGAACAGAAAGGAAAAAAGAAACTATATAAATTATATTTATAGAGTCAATTATACTGTCACGGAAAAGACTGGCAGTTCTTTGTGTGTGTGTGTGTGTTTTGTTTTATTTTTTTTTCTTTCTCAAAGCAATAGGTACAAGAAGTTTAAAGAAACTGAAAATATTTATTTTGTGAGATTTTTGTTTTCCTCTTCTAGCTTTTTAACGTGGAACACTTAAATTTTATTGCAGTTAGTTGAAATTGACAAGTCGGTTCAAAGCGAAGCCATTTGGAAATGCAGAGATTTGGCCCTGATCGCAGCGCACTGGCGTTTTACTCCACCACTGAATGGCTTGAGCGATTCAGTGCTTAAATGTTTAGTTTCAGTCTCGACCACTGCCTGCTGCTCCGAGCCTGTTTTTCTGTAGATCGTGGAGAGCGGATACCTCTCGCTCTTTTTGGGTTTCATGGATTAGCTCATCGATGTGCCTTCAACTGAAACTTAAAGGTTCAAACGCTCCACACCAGCCTTCAACAATCTGGTTCCAGCTCAGACAAAGAACGATTTTCAGCTCCGTAACTGTAAACATAGCCCTGAACTTTTCCATAGAATTCTGCAACTGGTGTTCAAACAGGTTCCACTTTCTGTAGCCTTTTACAAAGATCACTGTTGCTTTATTTACCACTTGCTTCTCCAGCTGAAGATTCTGTAAAGCACAAGTGAAAGAGTGGGCCAGCTCTGTGGCAGGCGAGTCTTTGACGGTGCTGTTCACTTTTAGAGGAAAGATTGGCAGATGCAGATCTACCTGTTGCCAGATGGGAGTCCACGTGGTTTTAGGTATTAAGAAGAAATTGGTTTCTCACTGGAGCACGTGCACTCCAAAACACGTTCTTCTCCGCGTTTGTGGTGCTGAATTATTCTAGGGGATAGACACTGGGAATTAGGTAAAATGGCTGAAATGTTCCTTACACAGTTTTACTTCCAATTCTTCACGTAGTTCTTTTTGTGAAAGACGCGATCACGTCTCCACCGGTCACGTCCGTCCGCTCCAAGAAAAGGTGCCTTTTTAGTCCAAACTGAAATATTTCTCATTTCTGGGTTCTCTGTCATAAACTTTTCATTTAAACTACTATACACTTACCACTAGTTATATTTACAATGTTCTTATTTCATTTGTATCATTACTACTATTCATTATAATTTCATCCAGTATATTTATTAGCTGTCAACTTTGAGGCTTTCAAACAGTGTTTCTTATGACTGACATTTGTATGTATTTTTTTTCCTTTTAAATCAAACTGTTATAATAAATTGTAAACTTTAACAAAGTCCAAAAAATGGAAAGAAAGCCCTGAATCACTGAATCAGCAACTTGTGTTTTCCACAACAGATGTCTGTTCTTCTACTATGCAATTACATGTACTGCCCCAGTAGCCTCATTTCAGAAGCGTGAGTGTTTTTACTCTGACATAAACTGTTAGCTGTTCTATGTTTGTACAGAAATTATTAAGATAAGTTTTGTCTGTATTTTTATATTCACTAGTCCAGATTTAAGCATCTACGTGCAACAGATTCAGAGAAATTGATTCTCCGACTTAAGCAACAAATCAAACTTCTACAAATAAATAAGCCTGGAATCTAATGCCTGGAGTCGTTTAAATCTATAGTCTTTGAGTCATGTCTCATCCAACAGAAAAGTTAAAAATATACAAATTCATGGTTAGACAAGGATGTATTAAATGATCAAAATCACATTTTCATCAGTGATCCACATTTACAGTCTCCATTATCAGATGATTATTCAGTATTTTAATGTTTTGGTAATTTTCTTCTGTTCGGACCAATGTTTTGTACATTTGGATCATCTAGTCATATGATATACATAGAGACTACACTCTCATTTACTGAAGTAGATAAAGAAAAAATGAAAATACATTTTTTAGAATGATGAAATTGATTTATAAAGTGCCTTTCGAGGAACCCAGGGTTGCTTAACATAAAACAGCAAGCGAGAGACATTTAAAGAGGAGTACTGGAAAAATGGCATTAATGATGAACAGATTAACGATTTCCTCTTTACTCCGCAGGCCTCATTCATAACCACTCGACTCACAGGCTCTAGTGGTCTGCCTGAGGGTCCTCATCGGTTCAGTCTCTAATCCTCAGATTCTCCATGGGGACTGTCCCTGTAACTAATGACTGTACAACTCTTCCTGTCACTCATGCCTGTACGACTGTAACTAATGACTGCAAGACTGTCCCTGTAACTAATGACTGTACGACTGTCTCTGTGACTAATGACTGTAAGACTGTCCCTCTGACTAACGACTGTAAGAATGTCTCTGTGACTAATGACTGTACGACTGTCCCTGTAACTAATGACTGTAAGACTGTCCCTGTAACTAATGACTGTAAGACTGTCCCTGTAACTAATGACTGTAAGACTGTCCCTGTAACTGACTGTAAGTTGGTCTGATTAAGAGCGTCAGCCAAATGCCTCTTCACCTTTGCTCAGGCTTATTTGTGCAGCCCTAAAAGAACCCTTCCTGATATTAAGCTTATTAGGACCCCAGTTTCTGTTTGAGGGAGATTGTGTCCTTGCCCTTCTCTTATTAGACCCGCTTCTTCGCTCAAGAGTGGCAGGGCAGGCTCTCAAAGCCACCGCCGCTTTCATTCTTCATGCGATAAAGGGGGTTAGCGGTCCAAGCAGAGGTATGAGGGGTTCAGATTAACCGCACTTTCCCAACATCAAGGAGGCCCTGATCTCTGTGGCCGGCTTGCTTTATCTCATTCGAAAATATCTGCAGGCATGGCATCTGATGCCTCTCCAGCCAGCGTTTGATGTCTAACGCTCAGTTTATCTAAAAGCACATGAAAGAGCCCTTTTCCTCTTGGCCTCGCTCCGAGTGCCAACTAGTCCTGAGCAGCATTTACAGAGCAGGCCGTAATAAAAGCTTGGTAGGAAAGTGGAAGTCAAAATGTTTTGAGTTCAGCCGTCATTACATGCAGTAAGAGTTTTTATGAAATGAGTTTTTAGCTGTTCGAGTTCATGGGATTCTTTTTTTGGCCTTTCGCGTGATAAAAAAGATCTTATTGTCTATCACTTTTTCAAGAAAACTAAAGGCATAGTTAAAACAAAATAGTAGAACAGTAATACAGTTAATATATATATACAAACTGCACTGGTGATTAAATACAAATTTACACAACAGATGGCACTGGATGGTTATAGTCTATTGCAGGTTGTGAGAAGATATAGGACATTATGTTGGCGAACGGTTCTATTTTGAGTTCAGGGTCATCATTGCTTTTGGATAAAAGCTGTTTTTAAGACATTTTGTCCTGGTTTTCGTTGCTCTTTGTTTTTGCCTCATGGCAGAAACTGGTAGAGGCAATGGCCAGCGTGAGATTAGTCCTGTGTTGCTTTTTTGCGGGATTAGGGGGTGTAAATTTGTTCCAGGGTGGGGAGGGGGCAGCCGGTGTTTTTTTCCGTTGCCCTGATGACCCTGTGGAGCGCTTTCCTTTCTGAGGAATGATTCCGAATCCAGAAGGAAAGAATAGGAATTAGTCCTTGTAACTCACGAGCAGGAGAAAGAAAGCTCTCCAGCAGTCGAGCTACCAGCGTCGTGAATTCAGATAACATCTACCAGCAGGTATAACTAAACGCCCCACATGAAACTAAACTGCTTTGGATTGGATTAAGTAATAATATGGTCTAAAGTGAATCAGTAGATTCGGCTGAATCCTCGTTTGATCTCCCTGCATTGGCACTGAGGAGCGCCGTGTGTAGTAGATCATGGATGGATGTTTATGTAAGATGGCTATCTGCTAGGGAAAACACAGAAAAGGGAAGCGGGTTTTACCAAGAAGTGCTGGCTAAACAGAAAAACACAAACTTGGAATAACTGATACCTATCTTTTAGCCACAAAAAGCAAAAAAAAAAACAACACACACACACACACACAAAGGAGATCATTTAGCATCTGATGGCCCTCTTGCAGTTTTAAATGAAAGCAGGTCCAACCAAAGAATGATATCAGCCTGTAGTTTAGGGTTAGGACTGGAATATGTTGCTCTGTGTTATGATACTGTTGGAAAAGTAAGACTTGTCAGTCTTGGGATCTATAACATACATCTCACTCCACATTCAGGAAGTTAACGGTCTGGGCATCTGGGCACCAAGAGCTCCACTCAGAGTAAATTGATCCATTTTTGGGAGGGGAAAGGGAACAAAAATGCCAAATGCAGTTTTTTCTTCTACGAGTTAAATACATTAGTCCCCTATTCTGCCCCATATGTATCTCTCTGCCTAAGCTTGTATTACCACTTAAGATAAAAGCCAAATGTCCCAATTCCATAAATACTGCCAAATCAATCAGTCATCATGGCTCTTGACTCGTAAAGTCATAAACTTTGTAGCTTTTGCTTTCTCTTGAGGTTTTGCCACGCTGACATTTCTGCAAAAAAAAAAAAAAACACCTTTGAATTGAAAGCAGCTTGAATGCAGACTCGGTTTATTACAAAAATAAATCTAAAGTGCATTTTTAGAGTAGAATATGTGACTGTTTCGCATTACACTGCAAATATGACAAACTCAAGGGCGCAACAACAGCTTATGTTAACAGCAATAGCTTGTGGCTCATACCAGTCGGGATCCTGATTGAGCTGGCACTGTTGAACTGATGAAGCCGTTTGCTTTGTATCCTGAGCTGTAATTGCTGAGTATGAGATGTCGCCCCATTTGGGGAAGAATGAGGGCCTGATGGGTTTGGCAGGATGTCATTTTTTGTAGTACGTCGGGCCTGTGCTGCATTTTTGAGACTGTGTCTCTCCCCATGTCCCCCCATTCCCCGAAAGCTCCGGAGCGACTCGAAGAGGCCTGGCGCTTGTCGATGTTTCATGTGCTTCTCATTTGTTCTGCTCTGCGCTCCACTCAGCATCTGATCAACATTCCTCCCTCTGCTTCTTCAACATAATTACACAAGAAGTTGTGTTTTTCTAAAGCAAAACAGCTGCCTAATGCAGGGGCCAATAATTGGGGCCAGGGTAACGCATGCTCTAGTGGACAAACAAACACACACACACACACACACACACACACACACACACACACACACATACACTCTCTATATATACATATTAGTGGTGGGCATAGATTAATTTTTTTTAATCTAGATTAATCTCACTGTAATCTTGGAATTAATCTATCTTAATCTAGATTAAAATGGCTAGAAGGCATTTAGAATATGTGCGCTACCCAAATAATAGTAAGTCTTTGAGAACGGGTTTCTCCTACAGTAAACTAATTCCGTATTGCACAAGGTGCAAACCACCTTATTCTTGTCGAGGTTTCCATTGGGAAGCTTCTTAAAAATAAATTTTCCTTGAAGCAAACCCAGGGAAAATGTTCTGGGAGCAGATTTGGGGGCAGATTTAGGGTTTAGGGTTTTTTTTTTTTAAAAAAAAAGGCATATTTAGGCATTTTTTTAACCAAAACACCACAATGCAGTTTTTCACTATATGCAGGTGCTCTTGGAACGTAACCCTCCCTAAAAGTGGGGGATTACTGTAAATATATATTCATTTACATGACTATGTATGTGACAAATAAAGAATCTCAAATCTCTCTCTCTCTCTCTCTCTCTCTCTCTCTCTCTCTGTATATATATATCTATATATATATATATATATCGCATGTGCACCCCTTGTCCGTGTACAGGCTGGTGTTTTGCGAAGGCGAGCCGATGAGATCATAAGCGCGGTGCTGATCCCGGCATTAGTGTGTGGAGTTGGGCCCTGAGGCAAGAGGCTTAAGCATGAGGCCATAGAAAGCACACAGGGCCCGGGACCCAGGGTGGTCCGGTCTGGAAGGGTGAGCAGCTGCAAAAATGTGGCAAAAAACATTAGTGTAGCAGTTTCACAAAGTTATAAGTTTACCCTCTCGCCTCGGGGCACACTGGACAGACACGCCCTGACAGGCTCAGTGGACCTGGAGTGGAAAAGCTGTCCCTGAGTGTGCCATACTGTAGAATAAAGGTCATGGATGCCAGTAAAGGCACGGGGTAGACGGGGGCCAGCGAGGACCAGTGTGGGCCAGGTCCCCTGCAGAATTGCTCCTGGCCCCTGTTATGGCCCCTGCACTGAACAGCCAATGATTTAAATATTAATTTCTGATCGCGACATGCGCTGCTCGAAGAACGGAACTAACGCTCCGTGTGTTCTAGACGGACAGCTTAAAGCATCACACGCACTCGCTGTTATCTAGAACCTGAAGACCAGCTGTGCAAAGTGTAACCTTCAGTTGTAAAAGCGAACAGCTACAAAAAGGCAAAGATAGAATTGTAATGAAAATAAATGAAAAGCTAAATATAAAATAAAATATATAAATTAAAATAAAATATTTACCTGTTTTGCCGTTATATGTGTCCACCTAAAACACACTGGCCCCACATCTGCCACCCTGGTAATTTTGATCTAGAACTACCACTGACTGTCAGTGAAAAGTGCATTGGAAAGAACTGCAGAGGGAAGCCTTGGGCGGACTGGTGCATCGCTGTGGACGCAGGTTAAGTAGATTTGGAGCGCAGCCTTTCAGTGAAGTTCATCCAAAAATGGCAAAGCAATTGTTCCCAGGTAATGAATGCTGGAGACGGCAGAGGCAGCTGCTGGGGCTTGTATAGGGTTTGTTCCACGGTTCCAGATGATTAAGAGCAGAGAGAAGGAGGCGAGGGCCAGTTGGCACCTTGCTGTTGGCGTGTTAGCAAAAGGAAAGCACCACTCGCTGAGAGGAGACGGACTCAGCACTCAGGTCTGTGAAACAAGTTTGGATGGACTGACAGAAAGAGTGTAGCAACAAATCTGCACCTATTAACAAAATCTACCAGATATTCTTTATCGCAAGTAGTAATTCACAAGACAAACAGTCTCATTGTCTCTCACGCATGAACCTAAATATAGAACACATAACAATACACAAACACAGCAAAGGAAAATTTTCTGTTCAGAAAGTTCGTATTGTCTTGCCTTTCATAATCCATAATGTCATAATGTTTTTCTGAGAACCGAACTGTATTACCCCCACCAGTCCAGCGGTGGAAGTAATTCACTGAAAAGTTGTCAACCTCCATAAAAAGAAGAAGAAGAAGAAGAAGAAGATGAAGAAGAAGAAGAAGAAGAAGAAGAGGAAGAAGATGAAGAAGAAGAAGAAGAAGAAGAAGAAGAAGAAGAAGAAGAAGAAGATGAAGAAGAAGAAGAAGAAGTAGAGGAAGAAGATGAAGAAGAAGAAGAAGAAGAAGAAGAAGAAGAAGAGGAAGAAGAAGAAGAAGAAGGAGAGGAAGAAGAGGAAGAAGAAGAAGAAGAAGAAGAAGAAGAAGAAGAAGAAGAAGAAGAAGAAGAAGAAGAAGAAGAAGA
>JBBIGB010000017.1:3606763-3618338 GCA_037577075.1 Alestopetersius hilgendorfi | reverse complement strand
TGTGTGTGTGTGTGTGTGTGTGTGTGTGTGTGTGTGTGTGTGTGTGTGTGTGTGTGTGCATGTGTGTGCGTGTGTGTATGTGTGTGTGTGTGTGTATGTATGAATGAATGTGTCTGTGTGCTTGTGCTTGTTTGTGTGTGTCCAGCAATGACCCTGAGATAAAACCTCTAAGACTATGAAACCGTCTGCAGCTCCACTAGGAGTGATCCACTATGCCGCAGCAGGTAAACAGGTAAAGGCGGCCCACAAATGATACAGGGAAACGATGGATAACAGTCTGTATCTGTAAACTACAGATTTACAGTAAAGCAGCTGATAAAAGGACAGTGACTGCAGATCCGAGGGAGGTGTAGCTAATATAGTGGCTCATCAGTGTTTACTCTATGTTGCAGTAACATGTTCATCCTGATTAACTGTGTGTGTGTGTGTATGTGTGTGTGGCTCTTGATAACAGGACCTACAGCAGGTTGCAGCAAATACATGACAAATGAATCCAAAACATGAATTAAAGCAAAGCAAGGAACATTCACACATCAGTGCATTAATGCAGGAGCACAGGGTCTTGCTGTTACATCAGAAAGTGTTAAATGTGCCGTCTGCCAATTCTTCACCTATATCATTAAAATGGAACACTTCTACAAGCGTCTAGCACCCCCTAAGGGGGCGGCACTGCAAGACCCTTTGGTGGAGAGGGAGAAACAGCCAAGCACAGACACACCATTACTTACATTGATCTCTGTGATTGCAATGTCAACGACGCTACCAACAACAATTAAGGCATCAAATGTGTTCCATGCATCGGCGAAATAGTGCTGCTCACACCCACCAAACACGATGTGCGAGAAGAAAGAAGAAAGAAGAGAGAGGCGGAAAGAGAGGTAGAGAGAGAATGAAAGGAAAGAAAGACAGAAGAAAGTCAAAGTTATGATGTTACAGCCATAGATAAAGAGCTGAAGGGGGCGCACTGCGTTCAATATCTGATCTTTCAGTGGCTGGAAAGTTCTGACGCGCAGTTTTAATGCAGCTGTCGATACTGAGAATTAAAAGTAAATTTAACTTTCCCCTCGCCTCAAAATATGACCGATCAGTGCAGTTTATAATCAGTGCAGCTTATAAATACACTCAGTTATCAGGGCGGAGTCTGAGTGATCACACTCTCGCCTCAGACCTTGTACACTGTAGAGCTAAAACAGTGATCTCAATTTTGTCGGTTTTAAATGTAAGAAGTCTGACTGACCTCTTCTTATCTAAGCTGGACTGTAAACGATGACACAGCCGCTCCCTTTTGCAGAGCAGGACGACCAGAGATACAGAGTTCACAGGCCACACTGCGCAGCAGCTGCTGCTAATTCACACGCAAACAACGGACTTAGATCTTCATCTGAAACCAGACCAAGATGTTTACAAAAGCTCCACCATTTGGACCTTGGTGGAGTTTCTAAAAGCCTGTTGGGCTTCTGCGTTAGAACCCGAAAAGGAGCAAAATATTGCAAAAGTTCTTTAAAAAGTCCTAAACAGACCGATATGTTTAGGTAGACCACATTTTAATCAGACCACAACAATTTAACTTAATCATCGCATACACCAGGGGTGTCGAAATCATTTCGCTGGATGGGTCTGAGTTTTTAGGGATGGACCGAAAAATGTGTCAGCATTAGAGCACAGATCTAGTCTGGATCTCTGGATCTCGGGTGTCTGCTCTGGAATTCAAGCTCCATTTACACAAAATACACAGAGAGGGGAATACAGTAAGAGACCTGAGCCTTACAGAGACGAGCCCATGGCGAGAAAGGGTGGAGGGAGAGGAGAGAGGGACATGAGGACGAGTGGGACGAGGGAGGGAAAGGCTGTACTCACATCTACCTGACTCAGAATGATGTCTACTACGCTGCCAATCACGACCAGGGCATCAAAAACATTCCAGGCATCGCCAAAGTAACCCTAGGCGTATGTTAGCAGCACACCAGACAGGAGAGGAGAGACAGGAGGATACAGAAGGGGGGGAGAGGTTAACTAGGGATGTACAGGGAACCCTTAGAATTCAGAAATACAGGAAACTTTTTGAGGGCCCTAAATGCTAAAAAAATCTAGTCTCTTCGTTAATACTGGATCTTTATCTTGCGAGGAGACTCACCCTGGGTTTGAAGGCGATGAGCTTCAGGATCATTTCTACCGTGAAGACTCCTGTGAACACCATGTTGAGAATATCCATGGCGTAGTTAAAGAGATGAGACTGGCCGTGATGCTATAAAGAACGGTGATACAGATTAACATTCTAACTTTCCTTCTTTCCCTACTTTTTTTCTGAAAAGTGAGGAAATATAAAGTAAATGGCCATTTTATTCCAAACAGATGACAATGTAAGTGGAGCGAAACAAGACAGGACTTCTTTTTAACTAAAATTGGGTACTTTCTTGCTCCTGGAATTATCCAGCACATCCTCCTCACCTGTATGGCCAGGCAGAGCGTGTTGAGGATGATGAGAACGAACATGACGTACTCAAACCCAGTGGAGTTCACCACATACCAGAACTTATACTGGTAACGGTTCTTAGGAATGTATCTCCGCAGAGGACGAGCTTTCAGAGCATATTCCACACACTGACGCTGAGAGAGAGAGAAAGAGAGAGAGAGAGAGAGAGAGAGAGAGAGAGAGATACAGAGAGAGAGAGAGAGGGAGACAGACAGAGAGAGAGGGAGACAGACAGAGAGAGAGGGGGGGACAGACAGAGAGAGGGGGGGCAGACAGAGAGAGAGGGGGACAGACAGAGAGAGAGAGAGAGAGAGAGAGAGAGGAGTTTGTAATTACAGGACGGTTAAAACTCTGGTCAGAGACTGAAGCTGCAGACACACTGAGGTCTAAAACAGAATGACAATAACAGGTAAAAGTAATCTGAACGACACCATTACTGCTTGTGTTTCAGCCTCCGCAGGACATCATGTTCCCTCAGAAGGAAACAAGAACACCTGTCCAACTCTTCTAATGATCTAACACCATCACTGTCGGCTCTTTCTGTGTGAAAGGGGGGAAGGTGAATTGTGGCCTACACGGCCCCTCATAACAGAAACACATTTGGATTCTGCATGTTTAAGCTTGTGCACCACTTTTGTACACGACATGAACAACAAGCTCGAGTGAAACAGGGCTGAGAGCCTCCGGACTGTCAGGAACTTCACAAAGTGACTCATTATTCAGTGACTCAGACCTGCAGCAACACCTAGTGGCAAAAACTCAGCTGGTGTTTATTAACCAAATCCTAAATATTATCAGTAAATGATCACTAAGTGATTCAAATTGTAAAAATGTTGGTCTTTTTTTGTAGTCTCTTTTATTATGAATATCCAAATTTGCTAAAAATGAACATGAACGCTGCTTAAATGCCAAAACAACAAGAGACGAAGAAAAAAGAGGAAGTGTGTCGCCGGCTAAAGGCAGAGCCTGACCTGGTTCTTGTCCAGCTCGCAGTTCTTGTACTCCTTCTCTCCCTGCTCCTGGAAGGTGACAATGACGAAACCAACAAAGATGTTCATCATGAAGAAGGCGATGATGATGATGTAGATGATGAAGAAGATGGAGATCTCCACACGGTAGTTGTAAATGGGTCCCATGTTCTCACGGTTTGAGTCTATGGCTTTATATAAGAGACTAAAAAAAAATTCTGAATTAATGAACAGCTTTGGGCTTCAGCTTTTACTAATGTTAGGCTTCAGGTTCTCTCTGTGAACTCCAGGGTTAGGGTTTAGGGTTAGGGTTAGGGTAAAGGTTAAGGTTAGGTTTAGGGTTAGGTTTAGGGTTAAGGTTAGGTTTTTAAAGACGCTATCCTTACGCTGGCCAGCCCTCGAATGTGGACACAGTGAAGAGGGCCATCATGGCCATCAGGACGTTGTCAAAGTTGAAGTCACTATTGTACCAGATCCGCTCCCGAATTTGCGGCAACGCATTATCACCAATATTGTACAGAATGTATGTCCCCCTGGAGAGAGAGGAGAAGAGAGGAGGAGCCAGATTTATTATCGGCAATAAAATAAATGAACAGTTTCCGTTCACATGATGAACACACACACCTGCATTCCTGAGGACTCGACTTGGCTTCATCTGTGCAGCGATAGAACTTCCCCTGAAACACAGAACCTCCAAATCAGGAACAAACAGAACAAGAACAAACACAAAACAGAAACATAAGAACACATCCTCTACACGGAACGCCCTTCCATATATTCTTTTATTTGCCGAACACACTGATAAAACATAAACATACTAAATTGTGCTACATAATTTTTATTCCAACATGTTCTCTTCAGCAAATAAATAGTAACTGTGCATCAAAATGTGCAAATGTGTTTATATCTTAACTTAAAAAATCAACAAAAGGCCTCCCAAACTTTGATATTTGACTGTACGTTAAATTCCCTGCAGCTTTAACAGAACAGAAAACCCGTCAGAAGTGAGCTGATCCAGACCTTGAACAGCTGAACCCCAATACAGGCGAACATAAACTGCAGCAGCGTCGTCACAATCATGATGTTCCCGATCGTCCTGATCGCCACAAACACACACGACACCACGTGCTGCAGAGAGAGGGGAACGGGGGACACAAACACACACACACACACACACACACACACACACACACACACACACATATACACATATACACATACACACAGATACTCATTGTCACACTCAGACACACAGTCTTACTTTCAGGCCCTTGGCTCTGTTGATGGCTCTGAGCGGCCGGAGAACCCGCAGCACCCGGAGAATCTTCACCACAGAGATGGCGGATGACCTGAAAACCACACACACAACCTGAACACCACACACACAACCTGAACACCACACACACAAACTGAACACCACACACACACACACACACAAACTGAACACCACACACACACACAACCTGAACACCACACACACACACACACACACAAACTGAACACCACACACACAACCTGAAAACCACACACACAACCTGAACACCACACACACACACAAACTGAACACCACACACAAAACCTGAAGACCACACACACAACCTGAACACCACACACACACACAACCTGAACACCACACACAAAACCTGAACACCACACACACAACCTGAACACCACACACACACAAACTGAACACCACACACACAACCTGAAGACCACACACACAACCTGAACACCACACACACCCAACCTGAAAACCATGTATGTTTAAAAGATATCCAGAAGGTGGCGATATATTTCCAGCACACAGGGAGAACACCTGAACTGAAATGGTGGAAGTGAAAGATCAGACTGGTCTCCATGGTCCACCAACCTCTTACTGCACATTACTGTGGACTCTTATTAGTAAAGCTGTTACTGTTACACTGATTTAGTGATTTTTGTAAAACACAAATGTTGTTTTCTTGGTTCTCCTGTTTAGACCATCAGGCAGGTTTTCTTGCTCTTATTTTAGAACTAAAAGCAAAATAATAAATGCATGGGAAAATATATCCATGGTGAGCTGCCCACTGCAGGCTAAACATTCATGATGAAAGGACTAAAATTTGTTTATAAATTAAATAGTTTGTACATAAAATATCATTTTACATTAACAGTCATTAAAAGTTAGGAATGTTTTTCCAGAATTTGGTTCCATCGGTGAGAAACTGCTGGCATAATTGTTGTTGTATAGATGCTCTGACTACAGTATCTTGGTTAAATAGTTGACTTGGATTTAAGCTGTTTTTCAGGTAAGAAACAGTTGTGGACTTCTTAAGCACTGATGTATGTCTCTCTGGATAAGAGCGTCAGCTAAATGCCGTAAATGTAAATGTAAATGTATAATAGATTCTAACAGAACTGCACCGCACTCATTAATCCCTGTAATTGAATATAACTGAAGATACTGTACACTATTAGATTTACTGCTTTTAACAGAAAATACCGCTGTATTACGGGTTTATTGTTACATACTGTATGCCAAAAGACACCAAAGAGACTCCAACCACCAGCAGGTCCAGCAGGTTGAAGTAGTTTCTGCAGAAGGCTCCTTTGTGCAGGAACGCCCCGAACGCCGTCATCTGGGCACAAACAGAAGAAGACGGTCGGTGGGAGCCAAAGACTATTGAGCAGAAACACAAACCAGTGTGTGTCTGTGTGGAAAAACCCCAATCAGAAACTGCTGCCACCCACAGGACAAGGAGAAACACAGCACTAACTCAGTCTGATGGCTTCTGACTGGGGCTTTTCAGAACTCCTCTAACTGAGTGAACCGGCTCACCTTCAGCTGCAGACCTGGCTTTGGGAAATTTAATTAAAGCCTATAAGGTCCAAGACTTATGACCTTTACTGCATTTTGAGAACAAATTCTGAAGAAAGTGTCGATTCCTTCTGCACTGAGTGACCAGAATGAAGTCAGGGTCAGTTCTGCAGAGCTGAAGCCCAGTTCACTCGGTCCCATGTTAGAGAAGCAAATGTAGCTCAAGACTCATTTGTTTACATACAAACTACAAAACCTAACTGGAATCCTTCACTGGTCCCTAGAAATAATGTTTTCATGGATTCACAGATGCAGTTAAGGCTGCACAACTTCTTTACTTTTTATCAAAACTGCAGCGTTTGCAGGTCGGAGCTGTTTTGGCGGAGTCGCACAGTGAGGCAGGTGGTTCTTGTTAAAACTGGTTGTATATTTACATGTTTATAGAAGTTTGGGTTGTTTAAGGAATGATATTAATTGCTATTAGTGTTTTAGTGAGGGGTGAGTTTGTATTGTTCTTTTTACCATTTGCTCACTGCAGTTTGGAGAAAGGAACAGCAGGAAATATATATATATGGATATACGTTACTGTCATACTGCAAGAAACCTTAAAGTTTAAAGCCTCTATAAAATTCAGCACATTTACTGTAGATCACACTTCAAGGACAGTCTGTTCATCATGTGCAGCCCCAACTGAAGTACTGTACCAAAACACACTGTAATTACAACAGGTCAATTACTCTGTTCTTTTTGGTTAAAAATCCCTTCTGACTTTAGAATTCCTCTTTACTGGATGTAAAATGACATTCATGTAACCCCAGTATTCCTCCTTCTAATGTGTTCTAACTGTCAAAAGAGAGAGAGACAACCGACAAATGACACAGTGACACCATCTCATATCAAACAATGACACACATACACACACACACACACACACACACACACACACACACCCTGCATAACCTCCTGAGCCCATTCAGACCCGACCCCCAGGCACACGCTCCTTAACCAGATCCACTTTACAAACATGCACGGTCAAAACCCACAACACTAATCATTTCTTCCAGGGCTTAAACGTGCATTTTTAAGAAGGAAGGAGCAGCAGCACTGTTAATGATTTAAGACCGATTGGTTCCTGAGAGTGAGAGTTCGCTCTAACTCAACTAAGAGCTCCAAACTGAAATTCCCTCATTTACATTCCAAACATTATTCTTAATTTTAACAGATTCTATGTTTATATTTATAGAAATGTGTTTTATGTATATGATGCTGATATTTAGTATTTGACATTTTGATGAAGCTTCTTTACACTGATCATCTTTATTCTGATGGATATTTCGGAATTTGGTCCCAGTCCTAGTCCTGGTGAGACCATGTTCTTCTCATGTGTGTGAGGGTTGAGAGAGAGAGTGTGGGGTCACCAGGACGGAAAATGGGAGTTCCTGTTTAAATGCATTTATAATAGAATATAATTTAATTTGTTTGCATCAGTTTATTACATTTTACAATAAATTCTGCACTTGCGCCACTTTAGGCTGAATGGTTGGCCAACAGGGGGCGTCGGAAATCCAACATACATTTTCGTTTGTAGCAGAGCTGTGTAGTTTCCTGGGAAACGTTAATCATCCTCAAATGTTTTTCAAATTATTTTGAAAAAGCCGTACAGTGCCAGGCTGCCCCTGCCCCTGCCTTACAGTAGACATTCAGAGTGAATCCAGATCTGGGAGTAAAGCTTCTCTGCACCTTCTCTAACACTCCAGAACTAGTTAACTGGTCCAGTGGCTGTACATTAAGGGTCTTGGCACATAAGGATCAGACTGAAAATCAATGGTTTGGTTTGAGCTGGTGAGTCCCAGATCGATCCAAACACTTCTCAGTCTGTCCTCAGTATTTGGGAGTGTTTTGTAAATGCTGGTAAAAATGAGGGATGCTCTTATATGCAGACACATGCAAATACAGTGCTGTGCACGAACCAGCAAGTGAACCAACAGGTATTTTTGGGAACACGAAATGAATGCCATGCAGGTGTGTGCACCCTCTTTCCTGTAATTTGTTCGAAATTAACTGAAATGTTATGTAGTCCTGAAGCTAAATCATTAGAAAATGACAATGAATGAAACAAGACATTTAAAAATACATTTTAAAAGCCTAACAATACTTTACTTTTCAACAATATACGGAGCCAAATTAGAGCAAATTTCGATATAATTATCCGCTGTGCTGGGCAGCAGTAAGCTGACATCTATCCAGCACTTTTAAAACTCCAAGATCCAAATATTCAAGGTTAAACTTATAAACAAAATCTTGTACATTTCAGATCTAAAACGTCCACTGCAGTAAAAATTTTTGCCTGATGTTACATACAGCACTGCGATCAGTGTACAGAGCACTTTTCCAAAATACTAGTTTCATTACAAAGAGGTGCAACATTAATAAAAAAGCAACAGCGTTTATGAAACAAGTCGACAGAAGGGGTGCAGCAAGGCCGGCGCGGCAGCAGAAACAAGGTTACCTTCACCAGGATCTCAAAGGTAAATATACTAGTGAAGACATAATCAGCATAGCCTAGGACCTGTGGAGGCAAGACGGTCAGACATTAACAACAAACATCTAGAAAACAAGACTCAGACATGGAGAGGAGCCATTACCTTCAGTAGGATCTCTACTGTAAAGATAGCTGTGAAGGCATAGTCAAAATAACCAAGAATCTGGAAAATACAACATGACAGTTCAGCATTTACAGCTTAAAACACCACAATAATCACAAAATCCACTGATGATCTACTGCACGCTAGAACGTGGGGGGTTGGGGGGTTATTTATGATGGCTAACGTTAAGGAGTAGCTCCAGTACCGGAAAGCTACTGGTTTCTGAGGGTTCTTTAAGACAGGTCTTACGATGTTCCGTGCAGAGAAGCTCCTGATAGGGTCCTCCGCCGCCAGCGAGACAGAGCTGAGCATGATGAAGACCAGGATAAGGTTGGTGAAGATCTGGTGGTTGATGAGTCGATGGCAGCTCACACGAATCCTTTGGGAAAAAGAGAATGGAATTAGGGTTGCAACGATTACAAATTTTAGTGTTACAATTATTACCTGAAAAATATACACAGTTTCACGATTATCACGGTTATTTAATGTGAATTGATTTCACAACTGTATTAACATAAAAAAATCACACAAACACATTCTATAAAGCTTTGGATCTTCGAAATGAATTTGTAAAATAAAAGTGATCTCTGTAACCATCTGTAAGGCTGTAAAAGTCTGTGAGCTGCACAGATAGAGGTTACAGCTGCCTTCTGAATACACCCCAGTCACAACCGTTTAAGTAACATAAATTCAAGTAATCTCTGGATGATCAGATGTTTAAAACTGTATTTGAACACACTCATGGAACAGAGAATTTGTAAATAATTTCAACTAAACTTGCTAGGTAAACACATTCAGCTCCTTTGATGAACTACACATTGATTATATTTTCAGTTTGTGCCTTTGTTACCAAGAGAAATGAACTCAAACTTCCTGATGACTTGAATATAAATTGCACTGTTTAAGTTTAAAATTTAGTTAAAAATGCTGTTTTTTAAAGAGGCGAACGAGGGGTCGAGGGAAAGGTGACGCCGAGCCCTATCTAACTGTGGAGTTTCACAGAGATCGGTGGTTGCCTCGCCCAGAAATGCTGCAAGTACATCCCGTGGGAGACTAAAGTATTGGGACACCCAGGCGATGCGAACGGGTCACGCTATTGTTTTTTGTCCTGCGGGTCGTGTTATTATATGTCTCTGGTTCTGGCGGATTTGTTTGCGGTGTTGAGGAAGTATTAACGGTGGATTAACTGCAATGGATTAACAGTTAATAGTCAAACCGGTTAATCCCTGCAACCCTAAAAAGAAATAAGCAAACGTATGTGCACTAAAGAGGGGGCGGGGTTTTAAGATCTATTAATGTTTTATTCAAGTGTTAGAGGAACTCAGTGATTAAATGATAAATAATACACTTTAAGTATCTATCTATAGTAACTCCTTCATGAAGTATCTGCACGAGATCTGATTACCAGGCTTTAAATACGAGGAGTCTGGATGTTAGCGGTACAAAAACGTAGTAATCAGTGTTAAAGCTTTTTAATTCTGTTGAAGAAATATTATTTTTATTATAGTTTCTCATATATATTCAAATGTTATTCATACATGTTCAAACACTGTTTTTATTAATGAATTCACATATGTTAGCGAATTTGAGCACATTAACTGAGCACTTCCTTGGGAAAAAATAGAACACTGTCTTTTGTGAATGCCCAGAGGTTCTGGGAGGATTTCTGCCATCTCTGTTTACAAGAAACTCCAGACGTGAGAAGGACGAGATGACCCGCCTGAAGCATCTGGGAATGGAGAAGACGGAATCCTCCCCTTTCTATAGTAGCCTACTGTTTGACATTAAACTGTTTGTAGCTTTGCTTTGACAGTTAACCATAAACAAGGATGTTTTACGTAATCACTGCCTTCCAGATATAAAACTGCGTGTTAAGTCTCAGAACTTTGAACAACTCCTCTCTTAGACTTGATCTAACTGTTGTGACTTTTCGTTCCCTTGCGCAGGTAAATAAAACATTGTTTTTTACTTTATCACATCTTGTGGTGAGCTTTCTTCTATTAGTGTAAATTAAAATACCCTTTTTGGGAGAATTTCGTTAACAAATTCCTATACAGTTATCTACAACTCTGTTCATCTCTCTGGACACCTTTCAGCTTTCCCCTTCACTTCAGCTGAACCGTGCAGTGAACAGGACTTACTAGGAGGTTCTGGAGGCTCAGGGCAGTGTTAAGCACACACAGCCAGTCAGATATTCTGTAATGTTCTGATTTTGTATAAATGAAATGTGTGTGTAAACGTGTGTGAGCTGGATGTACGGATTTGTGCTGCTGAAGATGAAGAAGGCGCTTCCCTCTGGAATGGGCGGAGTCTTCTCTTTGAGGCTGAGCTCTGTCAGCCTCTGAGGACGAGGTCCTGATGGAACCTCAGGCTCATCTTCCTCTTCTTCACCTGTGAATACACGCACATGCCACACAGCACGGGTCACTACTAGCGTATCTAATCATCAGACTAATGTTCAGTTATGCATTCAATTAGGAAATAAAAACTGCACCTGTAGAAGGAATCACCGCCTCTTTCTCCTCATCCTTCAGCTCCAGCTCCAGAGGAATCTGTGGCCAGGAAGAAACGAAAAAGGCTAATGATAATGACAGCAAGAGTTCGACAGAGCTTCAACGTGTGTCTGTGTGTGTGTGTGTGTGTGTGTGTGTGTGTGTGTGTGTGTGTGTGTGTGTGTGTGTGTGTGTGTGTG
>JBBIGB010000017.1:3101636-3114164 GCA_037577075.1 Alestopetersius hilgendorfi | reverse complement strand
TGGTGAATGGGTTAAATGCAGAGGAAGAATTTCGTGCTGTTCACACTGTGTGCTGTGGTTTGTTCACGTATGACAAATGTTCACTTTCTTTCACTTCCACTATTTTGCATTAAAGTGCATTAAATCTACCCACCACGAAGTTTAAAAATATATATATTTTTTGATGAAAACATAAAACAGTATATTAGGCAGCTTTCATGGGACATCTGGTTCCTACATAATCATTTTCTACACAGGATATTTCCCATTGATCCATACAGAATGTGACTTTTAGCTCTCAACTGAACAATTAATTATGAAACCTTGATAAAAATCCACTTTAAGTTTCAACACAATGGGGCAACTGATGGCCCTAGTGGTTAGGGAGTTGCTCTTTCGATCAGAAGGTTGAGGGTTCAAATCCCAGGATTGCTAGTGGCACCACTGAGGTACCCTTGAGCACGTTACTCCCCACCCAACCACTAGACCACCAGGTGCCCAAGGTGCACAAAATTCTAATTTAGCTGCTAAAATTAATCATTTTCTTAGGCAGATGTGTTGCTTCATTACAAATGCATGTCTGGATCATGAGAGATGGATAAACTAACGATGTCCCACCTCTACTGTCTAAAGTAACCAATCACAGCCACGATACTCAGGGCAGCTACTGAATTGACATTGATTGAAGCCAATGAGAAAAGTTGAATAGGTGCTGCGTCGGACAGCGAGCGAGATCTTGACCAATCCAAGGAGAGCGTGTGTGGGCGGCTGAAGAATATCCTCCAGTCTGTTTTGTGAATCCGTCCAGTTCGATCGGCACCGGGAGCGGAAAGAGAGAGCTGAGAGCCTGAAGGCAGTAGCCCCCACCACCGCCGGCCCAGGTTACCATCTAGCACCGGGAAAACACTCTAGAGAGCCACCGCCGGCTTTACCAACACGGAACCAGCATGAGCAGCGAGGCCGAGACACAGCAGCCACCGCAACCTGCCGCCGACTCGGAGGGCCCTTCCAGCCCGGCAGCTGCAGCTACCGCGGGGGATAAGAAGGTCATCGGTAAGGCGGCTGTCGGGTCTGCTAACTCGGTTCTCCTTATCTATTTGAGCCCCTGTAGCTGTCACGCACGCAGTCATAGATATGTGGAGTCAGTATTTTTTTTCCGTGTATAGCATCGTAACTGAAAGAACAGTAATGACTCAGTATCGAGCTCTGCTGTTATTTATTTCGCTCCTTTAAAATGGTCGAGGGCCACGTAAAAGCAACCAAAAACACCTTTCTTTTGTAGCTCCTCTTGTCGTGCCGTGATGGTGTGTGTAGATAATCTCAACACGAGTCGAATCGTGTTTTTCCCCTCACGGTAATTACCTTTTTTTTAAAAAAAATAATGTTGGGTCCTGACTTGTTGGGTAAAACGTCCGTTAATTTAAATCTTAATGTCCGCGCGGCGTGTCGACTCAAACATGGCAGTTAGCCTGTTAGCTGATTTGGCTAACACGAGGCCCGTGTATGTCCACACCGGCCGGTTACTCTGTAAGCCACGCTAACCAGTTCTCTGAGACGAGGCTGAAGTTGACTTCTGCCCGTATCCCCCCCCAAATCCACTACGACTGGTGTTATCCGCTAAAATATATTCACATTTGTCAGCACGTGGACGAGGAATCGGCTGTAAATCGTTGTCCAGCATCCTCATAGCTGTTGGCTAGCCTGGCGAGTGGCCTTGATCGTGACCCCCTTCGGTGTTACAGATCACTAGCGTTCGCTGCTGTTACAAGCAGACCCCCGCGGTAACGTTACACGCTCTCGGCTCCAACTGTCTGATTGAGCTCTAAAACGCGACCTCCTCGGTCAGTATAGTGTACGAGTGAACGTCTCCGGAATGTCTCTCCTGCTCTTGATTGTGAAATTTCCAGCCAAACAAGCTAAGCTAGTCTTTGTTTGGCTGCTGGCCTTCGGGTCGTCCGCCCGATCGAAAGCAAGCTCCCCTCGCAGCCAGACCTATGCACACGGTTGATGGGATGAGTGAATGTAGGAATTAATTAAATGGAATTGGTTCATTTTCATTAAAGTTCGGGCACCAGGTAGAGAAGGGGTCGCTAGCTTTCCGAAGTTACCTTTCCCAAAATGTCCGCCGGGCTGCTCGGATGAAGGGATTTCTTTTGTCTGAAAGCACCGAGCACACTCGATCCGGTGCAGGCAGAACAGGCCGAGTCGAAACGTGCAGTCTTACAGCGAAGATACTGGGTCAAAAGCACACGATCAACCTTAATAACTTCCGTCGCGTTGCCTCGGAGACTGAAAATAAATGTGCTCTTGTCTAGCTGGCGATTGTCCAACCACATGGCTGAGGCTAGTGGCTAACAGTTACCATAGCCTTTCCAGGCGGCGGAGCATCAGTGTAGCTAGTTAGCAGTTAGCTGCGTATCTTCTCGGATCTCAAATTCGGGTTTTCTTTAACGGAGAGGCTTTACTGTGGGGTTCTGCCGCCAACCTGTCTGTTCACTGGCATTTTTTTTTTAGATATTTTACACGATTCAAGCTAAATTTGAAAGTTTAAGGTACGAGATCCGCCTCGGGAATAGGGACGTGTAACACCACGTGTAACCTCTTCCTTATTTCACTTTTCGGGTCACGTTTCTGTAGAGTAACGAGTCAAGACGAAGCGGGGCTTGGAATATAATTATAGGGGTGTTTCAAAGAGAACGTGACGGGACTATCAATAATGAGCATCAGGACTGTTTAATCCGGACTACAGAACTTCACACAAAACAAAGGTAGGAACTTCACTTCCGAAAGTGGTCGAGCAAGTCATTTTCTGAAGGACGGCTGTGTTCAGAGCAGCTGGCTATGCGGAGCAGTGGAGTCTATAAACAGCGCGACAGTTGGATGTTATAAATAGATTCTCTCTAAACGACTGCTTAGAATTTGGCAGTGGTTATCTGGGTCTTTTTTCTTTTCACATTGACACTTGAAGCACAGATCCTGCCCTGTGCTCTGCTTAGGTATAGCAATTAAGTATTGTGGCTGTTTGCTAATTTTTTCTATCTCCCCTTGCAGCAACAAAAGTCCTTGGGACAGTGAAATGGTTCAACGTAAGGAATGGCTATGGTTTCATCAACAGGTAAACGGCTTGCACCCCTTAGACACTATTATATGTGGGTCAGAGAACATCCTCAATCCTATTACCGCTTTGAAATGCTTATAGCCAGAATGCTGACTACTCTGGCAGGAGCACACTACTGTTTACTCAAGAGTCTTAATCACTGTCTAAAGCCAGTTGGTTCATGTTTATCTCAATTAATTGTAGCCTGTTTTGCTTGCTAAAGCACTCCCTTTCTTTGCTTGTTTAAGGAATGACACAAAAGAAGATGTCTTTGTACACCAGGTAAATATTTGCAATGTCTGCTGGCCTCAGTTCTTTATAGTTTTATATGCCAAGCAAATGGCTCAATGTTGTGGCTCATGCTTACTGTTTTCTTGTCCCCAGACTGCCATAAAGAAGAATAACCCAAGGAAATACCTTCGCAGTGTTGGGGATGGCGAGACTGTGGAGTTTGATGTGGTTGAAGGGGAAAAGGTAGGCTTCATTTCTCACTGGGGTTCATGTTAAAGCTCTATCTAAAAAGGTCAGTCATGCACTGAATCAACAGTAATTTGAAAAGACGGCCAAAATTGCAAACTTTATCTCTTCTGCCTCCAAAAGCAGGTTGAGTGTAACTATATGGCCTGTAGTTTGTTACACAATTTACCATCCACTGCATGTACATTCACATTGCAAGCATTCTTGCTTTGTTCTGTTTATTGAGCTGATATTAAGCTTTTGGTCCATGTTCCTGTTCGGAAGTAACTCTTCTTTCATTAGTGCAAACACACCTGTGACCTGAAAGGGCCCTTATATAAAATGTCATCACTGGAAATTGATTGTTATACACACATGCATGCAAAGTAAAAAAAAAAAACAATTAGGGATGCACCGAAAATGGCAAACACGACAAAAACAGTGACGGCGCAGTCAACACCTGCAACCTGCACATGCCACATTGGACTGGAGTCACCAGGTCTGCCGTGTGGGCACATTTCAATATATCTAAGAAAAACACGCAGAAAGCCGGTTGTAAATGCTGAAATTTCTAGTGGGGGTGCATCCACCAAGACTCTCTCAACTTCGGGATTAATTTATCATATAAAATCCAAAATATCCCTATCAAACACAAAAGATGCAAGACCCTTCGAGCACACCCACTTTGACTGTGGCGGATGTTTTTGAAAAAGCAAGAAAGTTTTATGTTGATTACTGTCAATATGTGGACTGTGCCAGTCATTGTTTTAATCCACTATTTTGTTATAGGCCTACAGAGAATTGTATAATTCATCTATCTTGCTTTTAGGCTATTCATGAGTGGGGCCAAGTAAAATATTTTATTTCACATTTTGTTTTACATTGTGCCTTGTTTGAACGCTAAATAAATCTTGTTTTTGTGACAGATTTATTCTTTGAGCCATTAATATTTATTTATTTAACTGCAAGTACAGACCTGTCCCAGCCATAATGGCAATATGACCAAAAAAATTTCCGGGTCAAGTGTTTCCTGATGTTTGGTTTTTGGTTTTGACCAAAAAACAATCATTTAGGTCCATCCCTAACATTAGTTCTGATGGAACTTGGTCATGGACAGTAATGGATGTAAGTTTAACCTGATTTTAAGGGTGTCATTTCTTAATCTAATATTATACTCTCCAGGGTGCTGAGGCGGCCAACGTCACCGGGCCGGGCGGTGTTCCCGTCCAGGGGAGCAAGTATGCAGCCGACAGAAACCGGTACAGGCGGTACCCCCGTAGGAGGGGGCCTCCTCGTGACTACCAGGAAAACTACCCGAGCGACGGGGAGGGAGAGGTGCATGAGAAGAGGGAGGCAGGTGACAGTGCACCTGAGGGTGACCAGCAGCAACGCAAACCCTCCTTTCCTGGTAGGCGGCGCTATCCCCCATACTATGTGAGGAGGCGCTATGGGCGCCGGCCCCCTTATACCAACGCACCACCCCGGGGAGAGATGACTGAGGTATGCTGGCAGAAGGTCAAATGATATGTCAAATTTTAATCTGGGTCTTTCCATTAGATCCTAATCCTGTCTCTGGAATATTCAGCTAGTTAAAGCCCCAGACCAGCACCGGGAACTGTGTAAAATCTCAATTTACTTTTTGTATTGTTGGATCAAACTACATATTCCTTCTAATATTTAAGTAATTAGAGCACTTGGCAGTAACCAATATTATGGTTGTATTCACATCCAGAAGAATAATTTGCCTCTTGTCATGCTGTTTGCAGGGTGGGGAAGGTGATGAAAACCAAGGTGGTCCAGACCAGGGCAACAAACCAGTGAGGCAGAACTTCTACAGAGGCTTCCGACCAAGGTTCAGACCAAGGTTTGCATGTGTTGGGATCACTGCCACGAGGCTGCAACATTGAAATGATGGGCAGCATGTCAGTGTTGCAGCTGTAGTGTGACCACAGACAATCCAATTCCAGCCAAACCACTAGGTGCACTTTGCATGTTTTTAGCTAAACAGATGGCAGGAAAAGACAGTCAACTGGTCATGCTTACCAAACACGTTCATTTTACCATGTTTGTGTTTGGCGTGCTGTACGTGATCGGTATTGGCTCCATTGTTCTGGCAAGGCATCTAAAAATGTTCACAAAGTATGAAAGTGTACACCACAAAGTCGTTTTGGATTATGGTCCTTCTAGACATATGCAAATAGGCTATGTTTATGTGATCATTTAAATATATTTGGTGATCTTCCACATGCACTTCAGAGCACAGGACCATCCTCCTGTATTTGACTTTCATGCAGGTGTCTCAGACATATCTGACCAATACGTGCCGTGAACATTCTCAGATGATTTTTAGTGATGGATTTTTGGATCGTTTGGATTTTTCTCTGAAAATGAACCAAAATGAACCCATCAACTGATTTCAAACAATAGCAAACTTAATTGTGAAAATGCCTTGAATTCCCAAATTCGGCTGAATGCCCTAGCTCCTTGCCAGATTGTGCTAGTAGTGTGCTTAGTTACCTTGCAATATTTGATTGAAATCTTGACTGAATTGCAAGTTATCAGGTTTTAAAATTGGACTTACTGTAAAGCTTAAAAATGAATGTGTATTCTTGTAGATAGCCAGAAATGGCAATAGCAGCTGACTTTTGAGCAGTTTGTGTGCTGTTTAAGTAACTTGAAGATTTGTCTGTTGTAGGGGCCCCCCTCGTCCCCGGCCGGCGCGGGAAGGAGGAGAAGATGACAAGGAGAACCAGGGTGAGGGCGGCCAGAACCAGGAGCCCCGCCAGCGCCGCTACCGCCGCAACTTCAACTACCGCCGCAGAAGGGCCCAGACTACCAAGCCTCAGGACGGCAAGGACAGCAAGGCATCCGAAGCATCCACAGACAAATCAGCCGCTCCCGAAGCCGAACAAGGCGGGGCAGAGTAAAACATCGCCACCGGCTTCACCATCTTGCACCATCCTGCCGGGTTGGTTTGTTTTCTTTTTGTCTTAATGGCTTTTAGACAAGGTTCAGAATACAAACAGGAAATTACATAATGTAATATAGCAACTGCAACCAGGGCTGGCTTAGTATCATTTATAATGTTTGATTGTGGCTGTAGGTGGTTGTTGTCACTAACCTGCCTGTGACTGGTGTGCAGAGATTTCTAATTCTAAACACAATTGACCCACATTGTCCAGATTCCTAAAAGGAACTGGTGGACAGTAACCGAACTGGTGGACAGTAGTTACGACTACATAACTGATCAGCCCTTGGCACAGATGTTTAAAATATGAATTGGTATGGTGGTACTTTGGTGGCTGAAGTGCTGATAGATGCAATGCTAAGGTCTAGATTACAGTATTGTATTAGAACCGGTCTAATAGCATTATACAAATAAGAATTGGTGTTCTGATAATGATTCAATACAATATAGACCATGTCTTATTGGCAGTGGCAATCGTCCTGCAGTTTCATTTTACATTAAGGTATTTTTTGGCATAGCCACATTCCTTGTGATGTACAGTATGATCAGAATGATGGGTGACTAGCAAGAAAGTCGTGGCAGCAATCACTGGCTGCCTGTATATATGCAGACATGTGCACCTTAAAACCAACCCTCTTGAAAAACGTATGTCAGATTTTTTTTTTTTTTTACATTGTCAATGTATAATGTGCTGGCTTGACCGCATTCACTGGAAAGGGAAGGGCAAATGCCACAGAGGATGGCATCTTGGTATATTGCCCAGCTCAGTTCAACTCTGATTGCCCTGGGGCAGTGCTTCAGTTTGCACTTTCCATTGACACAAGGCTGGATCAGCCTGTTCTGTGACGGCATGAGCTAATGCTGCGGATTTGATAAAGCAAACTAAATGCCTGGCTCCAGCACACTCTATTGTGCCTGTGCCACTGGCATCATTGGGCGACAGATCTCTGCAATGGTAGTTTCAAACTGATGGCCACTTGAAAAGCCAGAGTGCCCTACAGTAGTGCTGCAGACATGGCATTGTTGGTCATGTCGAGTTGAATGGTAACATTGTTTTTCTTTGTATTTCAGTTTTTGTCAACAAGAAGAAACATCAAAGATCTGAGCAATAAGAACCAGATTTGACCTGACGATCGTCTAAGCTTGCAACATGCGTTTGACCAGATTACCACCGATTGCCTGCAGAATCTATGCAGACTTTTTTTTTTCCATTATTTTTATGTGACAGCTAAAAGTTTTGGGGAAACAGCAGATGTTTTTCTAAATCGGTCTTAAGTTTTTACACCAAATGGTTTTTAAAGAAGTAATTTGATATCTGGTCAGTTTGACATTTTTAAATAACTTTTTATGTATCCAAACATGAATTTTAACAAAAGGCAAGCTCAAAATAAAAGTCAAAAATGAAGTTTCTCCCCAGTGTTTTCCTTTGGAACTTGAGTTGTGTACACAAATGTGCTTATAGTACAAATTAAAAATCACACACTTGCTTTATAAAATTCCCACCCATCTTAAAATAGTCAACGTGTATGTGCTGGGGAAAGTCACGAGCAGTCCAGTCCAGTCACACGTTGGTCTCTTTGCGTAGTCGCTCCATACGCTGAATGTTGGACTCCATGGCAGTGCGATCGATGATCTGTGTGGCACAGCTAGCTGGAAACCAGCCTCTCTCGCCGTCCCTCATCCTCTCTCCATGGCACCAACCTGGAAAACAATTACAGTGTAGTTAACACAATCACAAAAGAGCTGACACTTTCCACCTTCTAACGTGAAAAGACAATTGTGTTGAACCCAGAAGTGTAAGGTCGGACAGTAACAGAACATCTTAATGAAGGGATTCTGTGAACAGTTGCAGCTTCAAAAACGTGTATTTAATTACTCCCTTCTGTACGGAGTTGGACTTTTGCCTTGAGACTAAGTTGATAGAAATATACATTTAGGGATAAGGAATCAATCGTGCAGCTGTATTTACCAGATAGGAGGCTATTTTAGTGAAATATTCCTACACAAACAGTTTATTTGATAATGAATGACTGCATTACAGCATCTTAGCTGCTACCATTCACCCTCAACCACAAGTCTTTTTAATGGAAATAATCCTTTAAAATCACTCATGCTCTAAGCCAGGGGTGTCGAGAGTAAATGATTAAACTAACATAACCAGGCGTGCCACTCATTTGGAATTGAACCTTGCGGCCAGGAAATAGAACACCTTGCTTTTCAACCTCTGCAAAAATGGAGTTGATGATTTTGAAGATGTTCATGCAGGGTTTTTTTTTCTTTTCTTAATGGCAAATAAATTTTGAACAGCTGAACTTTTGTGAAACATTCCTTAAAATATTTTGATGCCATTTTGTTTCAGATGTAGTTCTGAAATCAACAACCCCAAAGAAACGCCCAAACTTTCCACCATAAATTGTCAGTTGGATTGAGATCCGGACTACACACTGGCTGTCATTCAGTTGGTGTGCCTTTCAAGAAAATGCTCATTACTCTCTGACAAGATCTTGGAAAAATTGGGTGACTTTCATCACCAAGCCTGAATGTCACTTCCATTCAATCATTCACCATTATAGTTTCTCTTTAGCCCACTATTACTTCGTTATTTCTGTTTAGAAATGGTTTTTGTTTGGCTTTTCTGGATGTAAATCCAATCACAGACCGTGAATTTTTTCTAATGGATTCTATCCCGATGCTTTAAGCAATTCCATATTTTTTTCCTTAAAAAAAAATATTAAAATGATTTGTTTGGGAGTTTCTTGAAACCAGAATGTTTCAAACTGGTCTGCGTTGTGTGTATGTCGTAAAAAAGCTGCGTAGACATCCTCAAAATGTGGCAGTTCCATAATTTTTGCCAAGGGTTGTAATGCAGCTTTACAGAAATTGAGCCACAGAAGGTCTTTAGTATCCTCACCGTCCACTTCCTGCAGGACGATGACCACTTCAGCCTGCTGGAGATTCAGCTCGTCCGGCTCTTTAGGCATATAGGCTTTGCTGGCCTCATATTGAGGCAGGTCTGAAATATAGCCATGAAAACACATTTATTGTCAGTGTAACAGTAGTTGATATAACTACAAATGGGTTAGATGTCTAAATGGAGATCACCATATTTTGAAATTTAAATGTTTACATCCGCACTTACCGTCTTGAAGACTGTCTCCTTGCTTGTGCCTGCGCAGTGCAGTGACCCAGCGAGCTCGGTCCAGCCTGCAAAGAAAGAGGCTCATACCCATTCAAACTCTTTACAGACAGCTTTGCTGTAGTACATTATATGGACAAAAGAATTAGGACACCTGACCATTACACCATGCCCCCCTCTGCTGCTATAACAGCTTGACTTTCCACAAGCTTTTGGAGTTTCTGTGGGAATTTTTGTCCTCATTCATTCTGTGGAGCATCTCTGATGTCGGACGAGAAGGTCCAGCTCACAACCTCCATTCCAGTTCACCCCAAAGGTGTTGGATGTGGTTGAGGTCAGGGCTCTGTGTAGGCCAGTCAAGTTCTTCACCCTGCATGTCTTTATGGAGCTTGTTTTGTGCACTGGGGCACAGTCATGCTGGAATAGAAAAGGGCCTTCTCCAAACACTGTGTACACAATATTTTGTTATGCTGAACCTGGAAGTAAGGTGCCTAGCCCAAACCCTGCAAAACAGGTTTGTCCCAATACTTTTGTCCACATAAAGCATGTTGCAAGGTTTCAGATGCTGATTATTAGTCACAATTGTCAGCAGATGGCGCTAGAGACAACGTGTTCATGGCCACTTACTTGGATTCAGCCACAAATGTCATTTGCTCGCAGCGGCCCTCACTGTTGGGCTTCATGGCCAGCCGAAGGTAGAACTTAGAGTCGGCCTGCTCTTCTTCTACCTCCACGTTTTGCAGAGTGGCATAGTCAATCACCACAAAACTCTCCTCACTGTACATACAAGCACAGATTCAAGTTAAAAATATGCCTAAACATAACCAGTTCTGTAGCACTGCGTTAGATTCCACAGTCATTTTTCACTATTAGAATTCGATTTATTACAAAAATACATAATTATAGGTACAGATGAAGCCTAATTGTAACTTATTAGTGGCTAATAAGCCTTAATACAACTCATCTCAATTGTTAAACCAAATTGTAAAGTTCAAAATTCATCCCAGAGACAAGTGTTTTTTATTCAAACATTAAGCATTTAGCATGGTAGCTAATCTTGATAGTGGTAACTTTTAGTTCGGTGACTTCCTCATGCGAGTCATGTTGAGTAATAAGTTTCTTTCCAGTTTAAATATTGATGATTTAAAGACTCAGCTGTTTGGCTATAGTAAGATATTTAGCATCGCAGCAGTATAGCAAGCTTTCTTGCGTTTGCCCAGCTAATGATAACCCTGCCCCAAAGCATCTCAGGAGGAACTTTGAGTTACTTTTTGAACAGAATAATTCCACCCTGCTAATATGTTCCAGCACTATCAGATGCGAGAAGTAAGGTTTACGACGCGCCGGTGGTTACATTTTTCATTTTGTATGGCGTGACCTATTGAAGCAGGCATTAATGCAGTGGCAGCTGAGTAGCTTCTATTTGTCATGAATATTGCAGACACTGAAAAACCTGTTCACTGAACACAGTTTTAGAGCCATGTTTCTTTCAGCTTCTCCATGCATTAGCATGAGTCTGGGATGGCCAGTCCCTGTGACTGTCTGCAGGGTAAGAAGCACATGTAAAGAGTCATGTAGGAATGCCAGGCATGCATTTGCTAACCCCCCACTGCTTCAGCTGAGCGCTGACCTTGAAGCCACGCATGTCTCTCTGCCACAGACCTCCTGTCCAATTGATGAACTAAAAAAAAGGGCTCAAAAACATTAGCCATACATAACTAAGAAGGTCTACAGCTGGAGTATGAAGTCCTGGCCTTGGCTGGTTGACGTAGAGCACGGTTTGCTGATTTTTCTTCTTTTAACATACAGAGACTATTTGAATTGGGTGTCTTTTAGAATGTAAACAACTCATTCCTGAACATCATTTATTACCGCTGGTTTATAATGCATCACCACTGGGCTTTTGGTCTCAAACACTGTAACTTATGCTAATGGTAACACTGTAATGGTGCTATTAGAACAGGAGACTTCGCTCGTGTCTTTGTGTAAAAGTGACACGGTATTGCCAGCAATGCAGAACATCTGCAACATCTTTTTACAGCAGAGTTTTCAGATTGTACAAGAAAAAGCACACGAGTGTATTTTCATACACGATTCAGGAATAATTGTGGCTATTCATGCTTAAGGCGTCGCGTCCTGTTGTCTGGGATTTCAAGGCATGTGTGAGCATGTACCTCCCTGTACATACAGTCTGAGAATGACAAAACCAAACAATTACTGGTAAAAATATGCCATTATTGTTGTGGGATTGAGTATAAAGTGGCCTATATATGAATCTTGGCATCCCTGCTTTGTCTTAGACTTCATTTGAGCCCTCAAATGTACCTCTCTCCTCAAACCACTGCCTAATAGGCCCTATTTCTTGCCTTCACATTTCTCACTGGTTGTGAGACTTTCAATCCACTGGACACACCCTTATTTAACTTTCCATGTTCTCTGGATGAAGGATTCTCTCTCACTTATGACGTCAGAAATGATCGAGTGTGCGCTTCTGGAATTTCAGCTAATTAACAGAAATAGACAACGTTACTGATCCTGGAGGAAACTGCTTATGATGCGACACAAACACTCATGAGACACATAGAATATAGAAGAATATAGAAAATATTCTGTACAACATACGCCATGCTATATACACACAATATGGTCAGTGGGAGAGGTGGACATAAATACTATAGATAAATAAATAAAATTACTGCAGATGTAGTTTACTAATTAACACATAATGGTTTGGAGTCTCTATACTGAGTCTGTTATTTTTAGTGGTGGGTCATTAACGGCGTTAACGCGAGACTCTTATCATGTGATAAAAAATATATCGCCGTTAATCTATTCACAAAGTTGGGTTGGGAGCTGGGTCTGTACTACACAAGCTATGATGAATTTCACCTT
>JBBIGB010000017.1:2982793-2993265 GCA_037577075.1 Alestopetersius hilgendorfi | reverse complement strand
TCTACAGTTAGTTCTGCTAAACAAACAGTTTCAGGGAGTCCAGATTGATCCCAGAGACTTCTATAGCATTTCTTATTTCCTCTGCCTTTGTTTGGCTGCCACTGCACACAGCCACAAAAAATTGCATTCTAGTGATTGTTTGAAAATGTGTAGCGTCTTGCTGCAGACATTGAATAACTTGAGAAGATACTGTCATTCCTGTAGACTGCCTCGGTATCATGTGACCAGTCCAATTTTTAATTCAAGTACGCCTATGGGTACTTGGAGCTCTCATCCACCTTCACTTAACCCCCCGAGGGTAGAGAGATAGAGACAGATGTCACTGGGGTCATGGTCCACCACCCTTTCCTTTGTTTTAGCCACAGAGTTGCAGGTTGTTTCTCAACAAAGGTTTTGATAACAGACATTATTTAAGCAAGGGCACATACTTTGCACTGGATGTCAAATAGTGAGAGATCCATGTTATAATGGTGGAATCAGCCTTAGCTGCTTTATCCAGATGAAAATTGGCCCTCCACAGTAGGTACATTATTGCATTTTCAACTACAGAGCATCCAGTGCATGATACTACAATTTCAAACTCGATACAGATACTAAGGATGGTGCTCAATACTTGATACTATTTTCGATACTACAGGGGGAGAAAAAACACACACAGGAACTTTTTAATAAATAAAAAAAGTGTGCTCATGGGAACGTCGCACGGTTCTCTGCGGAGGAGGGCTTCTCAACAAGCCTCGTTCGATAGTTCTCAGAGAGCTGAGGGTCCCTGTAAAATTTCGCGGCGCTAGGTTTTTGCCCGGCTGAGCTACAGGGAAAAATGCTCCATCTTTACCGGTCAGAACTTTGCAGCACATTTAAAAGCACACAGTGTTTTTTTTCCCTTCCGTAGAGAACAATGGGGGAAAGTTTTGGGCTAATAACTGATAATAAAAAGTTATTAGCCCAAAACGTTCGGCCGAGCTACGGGGCCTCCCAGGTAGCTGCAAAGGGGCTGCCCGCTGCTATGCCTGTTGAAAATTGTTGTAGTCTGCCAGCGATATCCGTGAACTGACAGATGCAAAACTGGCATTTGAGTATTGATACCAGTGCTAATTGATATTCAATACTAAATTTTAGTATCGATTAGTATCTTGGAATCATTTTTTTTGACATTAGTCTGAAGTGGGTTAGAACCAGTCTCTCTAGGAGTTGCTGGTCCATCATGAGTGTGTGAGGCACCCTGTTTTGGGTACTGGAAATATACAGGATGTCTTCCAGAGCACTGGAACCTCACCTTTTCTCAGGACGTTTCTAAATTTGGGAAAAGGAGACATCCTGCTGTGTACCAGAATAGTGGTCTCTCACGCTAGGTGTGTAGCTGAATGCTAAATGCAGTCATGCAATATTTTGCTGGGGGTATTAATGAAATCTTCATAAATGTTGGATGCCTCAAAGCACTTTTCAGTGTTTTCCTGAATGAATGCAACCGTCAAGTAATAGTTCCACATAAAAGGAAATCTGAAGACTGTTTCTACTTAATGATGGCTAAAAGCTTGTACCTTTCCCAATAAATAGAGGGACATTTAAATCTTCCAATCAAATGAAGCTTTTGCTGAGAGTTAATTATAAAATCTAATTTGCAGTTTCCCCTTGCCACAGGTGGAGTCCATCAGCAAGGACATGTTTAGTTTCAGGAGTTTGCTTCTTTAGTTTTGTACTAAAGCTATGAAGCAAATGTAGATAACAAGTCAGGGAAGCTAATAACCAACCATTAGCAGTGTGCAAACTCTACTTATCTTAAACCGTGTCAAATTGTAATCCCAGATAGAGGTGCTTGTGTGTTTTTTGGCACTGTATGTTAATCCATGTAAAGTCCATTTTTAAAGACAGCAGTGTCAAAGGTGTCCTAATTCATTTATTCACTCATTCATTTTTTCATTTTTCTCAGAATGTACTCCCAGCACTCCTAGGATGACAGGCACGAATATTCAAATTTGTAGGCTGAAGCCCACAGCTGCATGTACTAAATGCTTGTAAATGTTTTTTTTAGCTTCCATTTTTTAGAATTACAGTAACCAACCCTTTTCCCGCGGGTTATGTTCTAAGAGCACCCGCATATAGTGAAAAAACGCATTGCAGTGTTTTGGTAAAAAAAAAAAACGCCTAAAAATGTAAACCCTGAATATGCCCCCAATTATGCTCCCAGAACACTTTAATTTTTTTTAACTCAGTTTAATGCATTATCCTTAAAGAAAGTGTAAAGGTGTATTCGTCTTATTTAATTTAATTTATATTTCATGTTCTTGGTGGCCCGCGTGCCCATTTGTGTTTCTTGTTTTTGTTAATAAAGTCACAGCAGCATGGATCCCTGTCTCCCTGGTTACTCCATGCACAGAGGTAGCTCACGCCTCAGGAGAATTAGCCCCCTGAGTCGTGACAGACTTTAAGAATGACAAAACGAAAAACAAGAGAAACACTGAGACGATCCACAGTGGAGATTCTGGTTTGCAGCTGCCAGGAAAAATAAATAATCAGAATCTGAAAACTTTATCGATCCTGGAGGCAAATGCTTAAAAACGGTTAGCATTGGCATTTAGCATTAGCAGCATATGGCGAGCCAAAACAAAGACTCGTACACAAAAGAAACGTTGATTTAACTCTCTTTACCCACATGTTTAGACAGGGCACAGCTTACTAATACCAAATAGAGATAACTGTTTTTGCAGGGAAAAAGTTTATAATACTAAAATACGAAGACAAGACCCGAAACAACATGCTGAATCAGACTCCACAACATAATGTTCTCGGATTGGTTCCCGCCTCCAAATACAGCAGCATTTTACCATATTTATACAGTTATATTTTATATGAAAATGTCGCTGAATTTATGTTTATATTTGTTACAAAATTTGTAAAATATATTTTGCTTGATAATTTAGCTTTAAAATGTAATATATATATATATATATACACATATTTATCGGCACAATAAAACAACAAACGCGGAGGATATTTGCAGTTTCTGTGTTATTGTTGTGATTTGCGTGTACCATTATTAGTTCGGTTCTCAGAAAAAATCCTAGATGGAATCCGCGATTACTGATTTGCATAAAAGTGTGGGGATACTGTACAGATTAACTCAGCAATTCACCTCCTTTACGATAAAATCTAAAAAAGACTGCAAATATGAACACAAGCAACTGCAGTGCTAATAACACTCCCTTATGGGTAGAATGGGTAGTACTTTTGCATTCTGTTTGGCTTGTGCCTTATGTATATGTATTAGAATTGACTTTTTTTACCTCAGTGCTACAGTAATTTAATATATGGCTACCGCACTTGCAACTTTCAAGCACCAGTGCTGCCTGCTCAGGAAGGTTTATCTGCAGCCCTGCTATGTCCAGTCAATTCAAGCTGTCAGTCCATACTTCTGATCTACTCCTGCATAAACTTGGGTCGCCCGAGGACACAGCCACAAACACCTTAAGATTAAGCTGCACTGATAGCCTCGGACATGAAAAAGGACATGAAAAAGGACATGAAAAAGGCATTCTCAGTGTATCCTATACACTCAGCGTATCCTATGCATCTTTTCTTGCCTTGGCATCTGATGCTTTAATAGAGGAGCCTAGCCTGTGTGCTTGCTGCACTGGAATATGCAGGCATGAAATATAAATGCGTTCTGTGCTCTGGAAACAAATGTTTCAACATCTGTTCTCGTCAGACTATAACACCAGGGCTCTCTTTTTCTGCTTTCCCTCTCTCTCTCTTTCTCTGACTCTCTCTTCCTCCTCTCTCCTTGGCTTCAAACAGTGTGATGACGTTAGATTCCCTCGTGGCGTCCTCAGGCGTTTGAGAAAAGGCTAGCATTATGACTCTGAGCGCCCAGAGACCTACTTCTGTTCCTGCGTCCTCCTGGCTCTCTCCAAGCTGGTTGAAGGAATATTCCAGTATTTTTCAACCTAACCTCTATCTGTCACCCTTGTGTCATGGTGTCTATGACAGTCATTTTAAAAGAAAAGCCAGACTCATAGTAAAAGCCAGAGGGCAGTTGCTGAATGCCATCAATAAATGGTTTTGAAATGCATGTGAAATGCAAATGTTACGAATTTGAAACTACAACCATTACACTTTAACAGCACATGTCTTGGGAGACAAGAGTTGACAAGTGTAGACAACAGAGAATGTCTCTTCATGGAGCTTTAACCTGCTCTTTAAGAAATGTTTTTTTTTCTCTGGTACCGGATAAATTGCCACTGGTTCCACATTCGAAACATAATCTTGAAAATTGAGTACAAATTATTTTTATTAAATATTTCACATACTAAGGGCAGATGAATGATGAGTGAAACATGGAGTTGGTCCGTGTTATTTAAGCTCCGACCTCTACAGACCACAGATGCAGCAGAAGACTTACATGGAGAATACTTACATTGACAGTGCTGTGCTCTCTTCCTTCTCCTGCGGCCTCAAGTCCAACCGACAGCTGAGGAGCATGGGGAATGAGTCAACTCTTTGCATCCATTTGCATCCTTTCTTTCTTTCTTGTCCATCTCCATTAGTGGCCTCAGCTTGTTGACTTGGGTGAAAACAGGAGAGAGGCTGAAGGACAGCAGATAAATAGGATTAGAAGGGACAAAAAAACAGAACAACAGAACGTGAGAGAGAGCAATCAACACTGAGGAGGAGGTGTGTATCACTTGGCAGGTTTCAGGGTGCTGAGCCGTATGTCTGGCCTGGAAATCCTTGTTAAAACCAGTCAAGCCTATGCCAGGTGCCACCTAATCGCTGGCTTAAACGAATAGTTCCCAGGAAAATTAATAGTGAAGGGAATGGATGTCTGTCAAGTGTAAAAAGCTCATAACTTTTTCTGCATTCTACAAACCAACACCCTAAACACCATGGCAACCACCTAGCGACCACCTGGATAACTATGACAACCACCTAGCAAAACCGTAGCAACCAGCAGAGATTCCTTAGTAATAACCTGCACTATCACTGAAATCACCTACACTTTGGGCATGCATCTTAAGTGATTTGCATTATTATTTTTATTTACGAAAAGTAAACAGCGATGTAATCAAAACTTATAGACAGGAACAGGAAGTAGGTAAACAAAGGTTTGATTTCCAATCCTTACAGGCGTTCATGTACATTTTAGGCATGGCTAGTCTAGATTAACAGTGGTAGTAGGCTACTGTGGATTTCATCTTAGAATGTTTCTCTGGAACATCACTCATGATTAGCTTTCAGTGTAAAACGTTCAGTTACCACCAATGAAGACAGTCAGCCAAATGCTGAGTGTCTTTAAAGACATTTGCTTCTTTAGTGTTCTGCTGCATGTAGCTAACAACACAATGGAAACTTGAGATTACTGAATGATTAAGACAGGTGAGTGGTGATTTAGAAATGCAGTGGTTATGAGTTTCCATTAGTTGTTATCTATCTCCGGTGCAAAACTAAAGAAACAAGCTTCAGACATCAGATGTATTTTGGCTTATTTAATATATTTGGACTATAGAGAAAATTGTAAAATTGTAATTGTAAAGGTCCACACTGTTGACAGGTTATTGTCCTTTTGTTAGTCGTTGTAACTCAGTTCTATCAGCCTTACATCTTTCTTTCCTTCCCCCAGATTAAGCAACACAAAGAAGCAGGCGGTACACACTGTTATGGGCATCTGGATGGTCTCCTTCATCCTGTCCACTCTGCCTGCTGTGGGGTGGCATGACACCAGCGAGCGCTTCTATGCCCACGACTGCCGCTTCATTGTGACGGAGATTGGCCTGGGCTTCGGTGTTTGCTTCTTGCTGCTGATCAGTGGCAGTGTGGCCATGGGTGTCATCTGCATCGGCATCGCCCTCTTCCAGACCTTCTCCATCCAAACTGGACACAATGTGGATAAGAACAAGTTCAACGTGCCCACCATTGTTGTGGAAGATGCTCAAGGCAAGCGCCGCTCATCCATAGATGGCTCAGAGCCCATAAAGACCTCCCTGCAGATCACCTACCTGATCAGTGGCATTGTCTTCATCTACGACTTCCTCACTGGCTTCCCCATTCTGGTGAGTTACAGGCATGGCTGCGAAAGATGCTATTTTGGTTCAGTTTTTTGAGTCAGGAAATAGGCACATTTTTGTTCACCAAGGTGCAAACTACGTAAATGTCTTCTTACTACCGGAGTAAATAGTTTTAACCATGTTCTTTGCTGCCTACTGAATTAATGGATGGGTAGACAGAGAGAGATATCCAGATAATGCCGTAAAGTTAACTGGCTGATTTTCAACCCTAGGCGCTGAGGTCCTGAGGAAGCTGTAAGCCATAAATAATAAAACAGGCATTTTCCATCGAGACCCAATAATATACAATAATAAATAGATTACATTTACAGAGGCTTGAACACTATATTATTTATACACATACAGCCTCATGTCACTATTTGACATTTATGAATGCTTTATGGCTGCATACCTAAGCATTCATATGAAAATCATAATACAAATTATGTATGTCTTATACATTTTTCATACGTTCCCTAATCTAAACTCTCAAAGGTTGTGCATATGTCAGGCAATTAAAGTGTTGCTGTATAATTTTGAGCTTTAATATTCTTTTTATTCTGGAATAGCAAAAGTGGAAGTCCTGTTTAGAAGTTAACCTGTTTTGCATGGAAAAGTCTGAGGTGGCGTGACAACCAAAGCTGAATCTGTCCCAGGCTCCGGCCATTTAGGGAGGCTGTGAAAGCTTTCGTCCACTGTGGTGGAAGCAAGGGCTTGGTGCTTAAACTTTAACGACTGATTTCCAGTTCCACGCTTGTCAGCAGTAGAGGAGTTACTCTTAGATCTATGGTGTGCTTTTTAACTTAAAGAGACCACGGCTCCCAGGAGAGAGAGAGCCGAGAGAGGATGAAGTTGTAAGCCAGTAGGAAGTAGTCTGAAGACCACAGGATTATTCATGTCTGAACATATTGCAAAAGACTCAGTACGAAGTTGGCATAGTGTTGAAAAAAACTCAGGAAAGTGCTTTGCTCTTAATTACAGTAGTACGATTCCCAGTGGATGGCAGAGATGCATATGTGGACTTTACTTATATTAAATGAACCTTTGCATTTAACCTCATCTAATGCCCTAAGTGGGTCAGCTGCTAGATAGCTTTAAGAGAGAAAAGCAGTGGAGGTACCTAAAGAGCGAATCCTGTGATTTTAGTTTAGTGTTGTATGTGGCTGTACAGTATGAAAAATACCACAATTATTTTATTGTTACTAAATATAATTTGTGATATATATGGAAAACTATCTACTGTAAAATGTAAGTTTCAAAACATACTGTTGTCTCACCAGTCCATTTAGATCATATAGAAACTTAGTTGCTTAGATCATTAAATAACACGTATATTTAGAATAGCACAGTAGCACATAGGCTATATCACCATATTTAGCCTAGAACAGTTAATCCCTGCACATTTAAGTTGAAATTATAAAATGTGTTTCAGTCCAGACTGCCTTTTGAATATGCACAATAATGGGCAGCCAATGAGAACAGATGTCATTTGCATATTTCATACCAAAAGATCAATCTCAAAAATCCAAATCTTCTTCCATCTTCTTCACTAGTTTAACAGTCTTATTTTCCTGTTATGACCTCTTCGGGTTCCAGATAAATGTCAAGAGACTTGAAAGAAAATTAGCGCTGTGAGAAAATGAAATTTTTAAATTGTGGAATTTGACTGCACAAGGTTTCATAAAATCATTTAATGTTAAAGTGTATAAGATGAAGACCACACTGGAGGTGTGTTCAGAGCTGCAGAGAACCATGCTTTTGTGTTTCAACAGAAGAATGCAGTGTTCAATTCAAATTACTTGTTAAGTTTTAGATTCTGATTTAGAATTATTCAACTGAATACTTTTTGGCGTTTTTTCTCTCTTAGCTCAACAGAGAACACCACTTTTGAGTTTTTTTAGAGGCAAAAAAATTGTGCATCAATATAGGGACCAAATATCTCCTTATGAAAGATGAGCTTTCAACAAAAAAAAAATGAAAAATGATAAGCCATGTAGAGTTAGCTTTGTCTTCGCTCTTTGTTAGCTCTAATGCTGGTGTATCAGTTGGTGTATTGGAAACTTTCTGACTCACTACAAGTTTTCTATACTGAGTCCTGTGAAGGTAGTGTTAAGTCCTTGTGAAGTCTAAACTGTAATATGGCACATTCTGGAACTATTAATATATTTTTCCTTGGACTTTTCTCATTGGGGCCCTACAGAGCAGTACACTGCACCACTACACAACACAATGAATATCATTGTTCATGAACCTTGATTTTAACAGTCTATTATGCATATGAACTGCAAATCTGGAACTCATTACATTTTTCCTGGTGAACTAACTTCCAGTGACCTTCACAGATGTGCTGGATGTAATGATCCTCCGCGTTGTTTCCACTGGGCTGTTGAACCGTAGACTAATGAGTCCAGGCTTAAACAGATTTATTGCATCCTTTTGCAACAGAACTTTCCACTTCAGCACATACGGCCCCTGTCTCAATGCCATACACACTCGTAAAAATAATGATTACTACATGGTTCTTGGCTGCAATGCACATTTCTAAGAAAACAGGTTTAATTTGCATAAAACCTTTGTGTATGTTCTATGAACTTTGAAAAAGTTATTTAAACTCAATTATCTTTTTACAAATTATTATAAAAACATTCAAATGAAGCTTCCGTATTAAGCTGTATTTCAGCAAACTGGCGATTTATATTGTCACGGCTCGGTCAGTGGCCACTAGGGGCCACTGCTTTTCTGTTGTTTCTTGAGTCTTTTATATTTATATTCTGTTCTGTTTTTTGCCTTGTTTCCTGTTTCCACCTGTTTTGCATTTGTTCTTTGATTTCTGTCTGTATTTAAGTTCCGTTTGCTTAGCCATCTGTTATCTGTCCAGCGCCTCATTTCCCCTGTCTGTTCCCTTTTTTCATGTTCCTGTTCGGTAGCGGCCACAGAGCCAGGTTTCTTTTATTTCTTGTTTTTCACGTTCATGTTTAATAAAAGAATCTGACTGCCATGGATGCCTGCCTGTCTGGTCCCTGGTTCCCCCGAGGTAAATCACGGACGCGGGGTCCCCCCGTCGACCGTGACAAATATTACAGGGCTCTCAAGACACCAGCATCTGACTGTCTTCACACGCCACACCTCCTATTTCTCACGCAGAATCTAGGCTGCCCATTCAACACCACCATCAACGTTGGGTGCTTCTCTGTTATCCTGTTGCCTCGCAACAACCCCCCCCCTCCCTCAGCGTTCGGCAAACTGAACTACACCCACGCCTCCAACTACCCCCCCGCTCAGCGTTCGGCAACCCGAACCACAACGCCCCCCCTGCCTCCGCTCGGCCACACATGGTCACTTTCACATCCCGAAAATCTCACGCTCAGGTTTTGAGTCAACTTGAGAGCCCTGAATATTAATATTTAGGAACTGTATGATTGATAGAAGCTAATAGGTTCGTTCTGTAAGCTTAGTCTTTTGTTGTAAACCAAAACACCCACTTGATTTGGTTTACAATAAGGTAAACCCAATAGTGTGAAACCATCTGAGGTATTACATCATCCCTCCAAACACCTCTCTTGTCCCTGGCCTGCCCCAACCCAAAAGAAAACAAGTAATTTTTTTTTTGTTCTGCTGTCTCGCTGAACAGTTTTGGCCATTTAATATGTTGGTTGTCACCAAGAAAGAGTTCATGCAACTTGCTCCAATTATGTCAGAGCTTGCTTTATTATCCAGTTCTCTGACAAATAGTTAATCAATATTTAACACGCTCCTTTCTGTCTTATGTTTTCTCTTTCTCTGTAACCAAGGCCTACTCTTTTCCTTCTGATGCTTTTATTTATGTCTGTACTTCTGCTCATCATTGCTTTTTTTTCTAGTAATTAATTGTCTTCTTTTTGTGATTGTTCAAACAATATTATACAATAATCGTTCGAAAAAAAAATACAAAATGGTTCTTCCTACCCCAGATGTAGTTATTCAGCCAAGATGTATTTGATCTCTAGATTTTGCTTTTTCATTTTGGTGCTGGAGCAATGAAGCTAATGGAGTTAAACGAGTATCCAAATCGTTTTTGTAAATACGTTGCCAAAGCTTCTCTTAAATATCTCAAACTGAGCTCAGTGCATCAATAATATGACACAAACTTATCAGGACACACTGTGGTTTAATGTGAGCTTTAAAAATTAACAAACCTTCACCGCCACTGACAGACATTTCAGACAACACAAGGGCTAGCAGGGGTGTAGCACCAAATTCTGGGCCCTATGGGCCCCTGTAAGCTCGAGGTTCACAACTTCCTACAACTAACCTCACTACTAATCTAAGGACTCATATGTATAACAAAAAAAGCCTTATTACACACCTTCTCTGGATTTCTGTTTTATTTGCAGAATGCTTAAAAGCTCACAGTAGATGCCACCAAAGGTAGCCTAACATTATAGGCCTGCT
>JBBIGB010000017.1:2478632-2490672 GCA_037577075.1 Alestopetersius hilgendorfi | reverse complement strand
TATTATTATTATTATTATTATTATTATTATTATTATTATTAATAATAATAATAATAATAATAATAATAATAATAAATATAAATGTAAATATAAATAATAATAGAAAACGTGTTATTATTCATACACGAAACAACAACAACAACAATAATAATAATAATAATAATAATAATAATAATAATAATAATAATAATAATAATAACTCTTAAGGAACAGTGTTGTACGTCTCTCTTTGATGCTCATTCTATACTTGTTCTTATCGTTTCCAGATTTATTATAAAGCTATTAGAGATATTGAGATTGGGGAGGAGCTGCTGGTTTATATGAAGGACGGAGTTTTCCCCGAGGGCTCCATGGCACCCAACCTGGAAGGTAAGATTAATGCACATCATTAAGCAATGTTTTAACCAAACTGCACACGGATATGATACACATTCAAATCCTCTGTGCAGCTTTACAGCAGAGGAGCCGGTACCAGGCAGCCCTGCTGGATTTCCCTGCGGGACATGTAAATATAGTTACCTTCCAGTGTAAGAACAGGGAAATACCCTCCTGAGCTGGACCCATTTTTTTCCTCACAGAAAACGAGCCTTGAATGAGTGAATGGGCAGGTGGTTTTGGGACGTGAATTTGGGTTCCAAAAGTACATTAAAAAAGGTTTATTCATGGATCTTGGATGAGTTAAAGTGTTTTAGTTATTGCCATAAAAGTATGATACGTATATATATTATTTATTTATTTATTTTTAAATTATTACACAGTCGTAGTCTTTAGCTGATTATGATGAAAAAACTAGTTTGATTGTAATGGCAGGATAATAAGGCTGAAAATACAATATTGATCAACAGTATTGGTTCATATATATATAAATATACATATATATATATATGTATCAACATTTAATCTAAAATTAAATGTTAATATACATTTAATCTAAAAGTTAGATAGAGACATGGTTACTTTTAACCATAGCCTGACATGTCCTTCTCCAACAGACCTCCTCTGTTTTGTCTGATTGGGACGCATTGTCAGATCTCCCGGCCAAAAAACAATGCAGAGAGCATGTTTGAAGTGGAGCGAGGGAGAGAGGAGCCGGAGACTGAGAGAAAGTGAGAGATCTTGGCTAAGATAGAAGGAGAGCCATCGAAAGATACTGTGCAGGCTAAGCTGGAGTCGGGCCGACTGAGAGGGCGGGAAGACGAAGGAAGCATTCTAGAGAAAAGACAAAAGCACAAAAGGGAGTGAATATGGTCAAGAGAGTCAATCAGTCAGACAGAGTCTGAGAGGCCAACAGATAGGCCGGGAGAGAAAAAGAGAAAGAGACAGAATAAGGGAGAGAGAGCTCTCTACACCTCCTCCTCTTGGCTTATCGGTGCTGGAATTTGGAGTGGGGCTTGAGGAGTCTCGGGGGACCTCACCCATGCTCACAGATTAGCCGCTAAACTGCACATAATTGTGTTCCCCCTACTTCTCTCCAAGAGCTATTAGTTTCCCACTCCCCCCTCCTTCTCCCAACATTCCTCCCCAGTCCTCGGTGCAGCAGATGGGACGGCAAGATAATGCAACATAATGCAAATTCATTTTTATGAACTTCGTTAAACCAAAAGAAAGGAAAAGCTATAAGAGTCTACTGGCGTTTCTAGTCTTTCTAGCGTTTTTGCTCTTGGGATTGATTTGTTTTATTGTTATTTCATATACAGTTCCACGGCGGACAGTGTGTTCTTGAAACGAATTAAAATATAATAAAGAATGTGAGGTTCGAATGAGGAAACAAAGCATAAATACAGGCTTTAAGGGTCTTTTACAGGCCTGTTTGGACCTCCCTTAGAAAAACACTAGAAAAGCACACCACAGAGGGGTCTGAAGTGTTGAATAGGACTGCACCCACTTTAGCTTGGTAAGCACACATCATACTCCATATGTACTAAATGGACTATGTAGAGGAGATTTTTTTTTGCCGCGGGGTTGATTTAAAGATGGTGGTCACTAAAGGGTCGTACCCTGGCTGTTGACTTTCCACTGTTTGAGCTTGGCAGCTCCTCCGTCCTGGACCTCTTTAGGGTTGCTGAGCTTGAAAAATACTCTCTAAACCGTTGAACTTGGCATATAAGTCAGGATATTACCCTGGAAAAAAAAGCTGCCACTTTTTATTTGTTTGACCCCAGTCTTAAAACAAATGATTTCATTAAACAAAGGGTTGCAACCTTAAACAGGAAAGTGTGTTGCTCTTTGTCCTGGCTCACTTCTACTTCCCCAAGCCGTCACTGTGAGTTTTATGGCGTTCTAACAGAATTACTGAAGTTTTGCTTCAAATGTTAACGCATCCCTTAAATCTGCTGAATGTAGGCGCTGTATTGTTCTGGGTATTGAGAAATACGCATTACCTTTAGTAATGAGGCATATGAACGGTTCTGTCGCCTCAGACGAGCAGATGTACCGATGTGAAGACTGCGATGAGCTCTTCCACTCAAAGCTGGAGCTGCGGAGGCACCAGAAATACTCCTGCAACAGTGGCAGCTCCATCTTTGACACATTAAGCGAAGACCTCAAACAGGAACGGGAGGACAGTGATGAACCGGTGCACGAGTGCAAGGACTGTGAGAAGATCTTCCCCAGCGAATACAGGTAGCAACTAAACCCTAAAACCATTTTGCAAAGTGTTTGTCTCCTTAAACTCACAATGCTTTATCTCATCTTTTAAAACACACAAGCCGTATCTTGTTGAAATATTGCTTGTTATGATCAGTGCAAAGGTAGTTACAAAATGAACACACACCCCAATCAACCACGACAGTAAACTGAACATAGAGAGGTGAAATCACATAGATTAAATTGCAATACACCTGTCAAGGGTTGGGTTATAATAGACAGCAAGTTCTGGAAGCTGACAAGGATCTGAAGGAAGTTGTGAGGTCAGATCATCTCCAAACAGGCAGGTCTTGTGGGGCGTTCCGAGTATAAGGTGCTTAGTACCTCCCAAAGGTGGTTTAAGCAAGAACGTCCCTTGAATTGCCAACAGGATCATGGGACAGAGTGATGCATGTAGCGAACAAAGATACTGTAGCAACACATTCCTGAAATGTTAATGTTGGCCAAGATAGAAAGGTGTCACACGACACACAATGCCTCACAGCTCGCTCGCTACATATCTGCAGACCAGTCAGTGTGCCCATACTGACCCTTGTTCGCTACCAAAAGTGGGCACATGAGCATCAGAACTGAACCATGTAGCAATGGTAGAAGGTGGCCTGGTCTGATTAATTGTATTTTCTTTACATGATACTGATGGCCACACTGGAGAAATGATAATGGCATGGTTTGACAAGCATTAAAAAGAGTTCAGGGTGTTCAATTGGCTTCCAAATTCCTCCGATCTCAGTCTGATCAAACATATGTGGGCTGTCCCATTCAGTGGAACCCCCATCTAACTTTAAAGCATCTAATGCTAACATCTTAATGCCAGAAAAATTAAATCAAAGTTGATGCTACAGGTCAGAGCGTTTTTTTCAGCAAACGGAGGACCTACACAATATTAGGCAGGTGGTGTTAATGTCGTAGCTGATCACAGAACACATATTACTGTCATGAACTTGACTGTTGATGTTTGCAATGTTTTCTTTAGTCTTGGCCAGCACATGGTGGTGCACACAGAAGAAAGGGAGTACAAGTGTGACCAGTGCCCCAAAGCTTTTAACTGGAAGTCTAATCTCATCCGTCATCAGATGTCACATGACAGTGGCAAACGATTTGAGTGTGAAAACTGTGATAAGGTAAGCTTCATTAGCTCCATTAGTCTGCTCCCTTTGCTTCCTGATGCTTCCTGATTCGCTGCCATACAGCAAGCAAAATTACCTTTACGCCACCATGTAGCCATCCTCTGATATATTACTGTATTATACAGGACTACCTTTAGTAGATACATGCAGATCAATTGAAAATGAATGTCCTGCTGTAATTTAAACCCATTTTAAGGTGATTAAATAGCCTGTTTATGTATTTTATCAATTTTACATTAAAATAGTATTTGGCCAGTTTCAGCCTCCCCAGCCCTTGTGCTGGACAGTGGCGTTTCCACATAAGCATGTGGTTATCAGTGGCCCCCTGGTGTTCATTTGGCATATTTGTGTGTATCCTCCAGGTGTTCACAGACCCTAGCAATCTGCAGCGCCACATCCGCTCACAGCATGTCGGTGCCCGTGCCCACACCTGTCCTGAGTGTGGCAAGACCTTCGCCACCTCCTCGGGCCTCAAGCAACACAAGCACATCCACAGCAGTGTCAAGCCTTTCATGTGTAAGTCTGAGCAGGCTTGTCTAAGCCTCAGATACAATTACCAGTGTCCAACGGCCTCCCAGCTAACTCCTCCCCAAGATGACAGCTGTTGTTTTATAGGTCAGAACATTAAATGAAATTTTAGAGCCATTTTTGTTCTGTTCCGCATTTGTTTTGCGTTTCTCTCTTCTTTTTTCTCTTCCTTTCTCCCGCTCTCCTTTTTTCACGCCCTTCCCCCCCCCCCCTTTCCCCTTTTTTTGTTTCTTTACTGTGCATTTTCCTTTGAGGGCCCATAAGGCTTGTCTATGGCCCAGGCACATTTGACATGTAAAGGTAAATTCCTCTGTTGCGTTTCAGCTGCCCACTGACTGACGCTGAAACAAAGCCATGTTCTTCTCATCTTTTTTTGCTTGGCTTCTCTTTGTTCTGCCTGTCACACTGTGTGTATAGTTCAAAGACATGTATACTCTGCCAGTATATATGTGTTTGTTGGTTTGTTTGTTTGTTTTTTGTATGTACACAAGCCTCATTTGTCACAATTCATTATTCCATCATCTAATCTTATGTTAACCACAATTAATATGCTAATAGATCATTGTTTTTAGCTAAAGACCAGCTGCAGAGTTTGGAGTATGTTAATCGGCATGGTTAATTCATTGACTGATATGATAATGATATGATAATGATAATGTATTCGCCTGATGAGATTAAAAACAGTATGTTAATAGAATTAATCAGGCATGTGTGTTCTCCCAGGTGAGGTGTGTCACAAGTCCTATACCCAGTTTTCCAACCTGTGCCGCCACAAGCGGATGCATGCAGACTGCCGCACCCAGATCAAGTGCAAGGACTGCGGGCAAATGTTCAGCACTACCTCCTCCCTCAACAAGCACCGGCGCTTCTGCGAGGGCAAGAACCATTATAGTCCTGGAGGCATGTTCACACCAGGCATCCCTATGACCTCTAGCCCCATCATGGGCAAGTCTAAGCCCCATCCTGGCCTGAATCATGGCGGACTCGGCTTCGGCGATTACTTCCCCTCTCGGCCGCACCACCCTGGCCTACCGTTCTCCACCGCACCTCCTGGGTTCCCAACCCTTTCCCACGGCTTCCCAGGAATTTTCCCCCCATCACTATACCCTAGGCCACCATTGTTACCCCCTAGCCCATTACTAAAAAGTCCACTGAGTAGCAGTCAAGATGGGAAGCTCTCTCACGGCCCCCTTGATGGTCCTAACCTCCAGATGGTTACATCCGTTAATAACACCAATGGCAACGCAGGGAGTGGCCTCAGTAGCCAGTCGGAGGACAATCGCGAGTCTAAGCTGGACCTGTCCTTTCCAGGTGGCAAGAATAAGGTGAAAATGAGTGACATGTCCGATGGCAGCGACCTGGAGGACGTCAACACCACCAGCGGCACTGATCTAGACACCACCACTGGCACGGTCTCCGGATCAGATCTGGACAGTGAGGCAGAGAGTGAACGGGACAAAAGTCGGAGGAAGTCTGGTCAGGAAGGCAAGCAGGATGAGGTCAGCAGTAGCTCCGTGTCTGTGTCCAGTTCAGGCAACCTCCCTCACGACCGTCCCTTTCTCTCTTCCCAGCATTCCTTTTTCCCCCCACCTGACGAGCAAGCCCTCCCACCCACCGGGGCGGCAACCGACTCTATCAAAGCCATTGCTTCCATTGCTGAAAAGTACTTTGGGCCAGGCTTTATGGGCTTGCAAGAAAAGAAAATGGGCTCTTTGCCTTACCATTCCATGTTCCCCTTTCAGTTCTTGCCTAACTTCCCACATTCCTTGTACCCTTTCACAGACAGAGCTCTCAACCCCAACATGTTCCTAAAACCGGAGCCCAAATCGCCTCGCGAGCACATACAGAAAATGGCCACTACCACTGCAACAGAGTCACCCTTTGACCTCACAACCAAGTCCAAGGAGGCCAAACCCCTCCTTCCGCCCTCCAGCAAGCCAGCCTTGCCCCCTAACGCACTTCCTCCTAGTGGTGAGGAGCAGCCTCTGGATCTGAGCATAGGCAGCCGGAGCAGAGCCAGCCACAACGGCGGAACACCCGAACAGCGCAGAAACCATGTCTATGGTGCAAACTGCAAAACGGCAGTGAAGGATGAGCATCCAGTACTCAACCAATCTCAGAATCTCCATCAACCCCAGATGCCCCAGCAGCAAGTGTCCCTTCCGCAGCCCCCTCCTCCCCAGCAGCAGCCCTCACTTCACTACGCCAAGCCGTCACCCTTCTTCATGGACCCCATCTACAGGTATTTCAATCCGAGTAGGTCACAGTGTAAAGGCTGAGCACAAGGATGTCTGTCCGCGTGCCTCTGTCAGATACAAGTTGCTGCATGCTTCAAGTGCCAAGCAAGGAATCTCACAGACCTTCTTCATTCGTATGTAACCCTCTGTGTTGTTGTCCAGCAGGGTGGAGAAAAGGAAGCTGATGGATCCTGTAGGAGCACTGAAGGAGAAGTACCTGAGGCCATCTCCACTGCTTTTCCATCCTCAGGTATCTTATGCACATCTGATCCCTTGTTATGCACTCTGGTCATCATGGAGGTCCATCCTCTCAAAAAAAAAGTGTAAATATTCTCAGTGAAGGTTTCCTTTAGCCGGTGAAGACGTGGGGCTTCTACATAAATCAGATTTATAGAGAATATGTGATAATTCGACGAGCCACAACATCAGTGCATGTGTATTGTACAACATCTAATGTGTAACTCAATTTATACCCATTTGTCCTGGACATGGTGTCCAGCATTTTGACTGGACACCATGTACTGGAACCCATTTTACTGAGGGCTTGTTAACCATTCTCCTGGAAACATGTTTCACATCCAGCTGGAAACATTAAACACCTCCTTCAGATAATCATTGACCCTTGAAGGCGATATTTAGGTGGATCAGGCATCATGGGTAGTAATGTGCCTTGTACTCTTAACAAGATTGCAATTTTGTATCCCTTCATGACACATCAAAGTAGGGTTACCAGTGACACACAGGTTCTAACAAACTATGCTAATGTGTCATGATCGAAACATGCCGCAATAAAATAAAGCATAAGCTGAAAACACAAAATCTGAAACTTTTAGTGTAAGATACAGGTTGTTCCTTATGAACCCAGTTATAAGGCTGTAGATGATGCCATCTTTTGCTGCAACACTCGCCAATGGCTTTACCTAGAACTGTCCTTTCGTAGTATCTGCCTGCTATAATATACATGTGGATCTTAGAGAGAAAGCCACATTCCCTCTGGTTCCAGCTATCTGCTGTTCTCCATCTTTAAACTGAAAGTATTATAAGGATTTGTTTAAAGGTAAACCACGTTAACGAAGAAGTGCATTTTTAAAAACGGAATTATTTGAATCAGTGATAAGATAATAAGATAGTCTTGAAAGTTGTGCAGCCCTTTCTGGCACATGGGCTGTGCAAAGTTCAGTTTGTTATCTTCTACTTTGAAAAACAGTCCCCCATTGTTTATGGTAACATATCAAACTTTTCCCACCTTTGAGCAATGATAAAACGAAAATATTATTAATAATGACCTTTTGAGTTGGAGCATGTCGTCCCATGTAGTGCTGAAGTACGGCTAAGTTTAGTCGACGCATTGTTTTTGCATGGCTCTACTCTGAGGCCCACTGCTAATAACTTCCTACCATTTTTTTGCCCTGGCTGCCTAGATAATGTCTGCATGTCCATCAGGCACTTCCTGTGTTTGTGTGCAGGAGAATGGCCTCTCTTGTTGGGAACTGTCTTATCTGACCTGTAAATCTGTTCTGTATCAATGCGGAGTTACCTCACCCCCAGCCCCGAACCCTCTTTCTCTCTTTCTTCTTTTCCTTTCTTTCATTCTTTCTTACTTGCTTTATTCTCATCCACCCTCTCTCCGGCCACAGCCTGCCACAGCCTGCCACAGCCTGCTCTCCTCTGGGTCTGAGAGATGAGAACGTTGTTATGCATGTCGGGGAGATGTTGATGTTTACTTCTTTCCTTCCCATACATCCAACATCCTTACAATGCGATGGAAGCGTGTGACAGACATGTAGAACAGATGAATCACCACGAATAGCAGATGATGTAATATTCTCCTCCTCCTATGTGCCTCGATATATATAGGCAAAGAATACAGTTTATTTAGTTCACAGCTTCCTGTTTACATTAGATCAGGGAATATTTCTATGCTGAACAGTGAAGGATCGTCGGTTAACGGCCAAACCAAGCAGGTCTTCCACTGGTTATCGTTCTCCCATGTTATACCAGTGAAGTGATGGAGTCAAGGTGCAACTCAGACATGGACAAATAAATTGAGACAGTGTGTCTGTCTCCATGTTTATCCATATTCCTGAAGCAGGAAGGATGTAAGCTGTTTTTGGCCATTGAGCCGCATAGCGAAGCCTTTGTTCTGCGTCTAATGGGGAAGTGCTATCAGCGAGGGGTATCTTAAACTGCATTGTATGGTTACCGTTCGCAGAGGTGAATGGCTCATTCAGAGGCTTCTCTCAGAGACTTGTCGGGAACAAAGTGGAGGGCCGGGGGTTCCCAGGGGGCTGCTCGAGTGGCTGCTAACGTGCCATAGGTCAGGGAGGTGACTCTTGAACAGCACAATCAAGACTCGACCTTCTGATATACAGCTTCCTCCGGCTTTCCGCCCCGTCTCATAATGATACAAAACTCCCCCGCTCTCTGTCAGACCTTCCACCGTCGGAGTTACGTTCTCTGGACCCAACCAAATAATCTACGTCGCAGTGGTCAGTTTCTCAGGTCAGATAAAAATCCATCTTTGTTACAAGCAGCTTCACCTGTTGAAAGCACTTGTGCAAGATTAAACCTGAAGAACATCAGGTTTCAGAATCGAGGAAGTGTCTGTGGGTGCACTGACAGTGTGAGGAAAGTCCTGTTCGGTGAAAATGCTAAAGCTTTTGCTGTGGAGCTCTCTTTTAGTCCTAGTACCATTTTCTCAAGCTGTGCTGCGCGGATGGAGCCTCACTCAGGCTTCTACATAAAGAATGACATTGATCTCATGTGATCTCCTGTAGTCCTAGATGACTTTCCCTCCACTTATTGCAGAAAGACAGATAACACCAAAGCATCCAGACACCCGAACTCCAGAATCCTGATAAATGGTCTAGGCCTGGTTGTCGTACACTTGCCCTATCATGCAGCAAAAATACCTGATCATGAACTCCTTTCCTTTCAGATGTCTGCCATGGAAAACATGACCGAAAAACTGGAGAGTTTTGGTGCTTTGAAGCTGGACGCTCCCAATTCACTGCAGCACTCCTCACACCACCTCTTTAACTTCCGATCACCTCCCCCTTCTCTGTCTGATGCTATCCTTCGCAAGGGCAAGGAGCGCTATGCCTGCAGGTACGCAAGCGCCGTCTCTTAAGCAGATGCGCCTGGTATTTATTCTAGTAATTGTTAAAGATCCCGGTGTTTAATCTCACTTTTATGAGCAATTCAGCAGAAGTTTATAAAAGTGCAGATGCTCACGTTCCGCCGCATAAAAGCCCGTCTTCTCTTCCTGAAGGTACTGTGGGAAAATCTTTCCCAGATCGGCTAATCTTACCAGGCACTTACGAACACACACAGGAGAGCAACCCTACAGGTAAGCCGCTCGAAAACACACACGCACACACACACACACACACACACACACACACTTAGATACACACAGCCCTCCTTCTCCACCCTCCTTTAACACACACAGAGGTAACTTCAGAACGATCTGAACCAGAGGCCACACACTCATCCAGCCCAAACACGAGAAAGTGAAATACTGAAGTGTCGACATCATTCCATAATCTAAAGATTTATTCCTGCTTGTGACATGCCTCCTTTACAAAGCCGGAGGAACGGCTTTCACTCAGGCTTGACACGCAGACACAAACACACGTCAAGAAAAATGGACACGTTTTTTGCTATTTGATCAGCAAATGAGCTACAGCCTCCATACTTTAGAGCTGGTTACACAGAAACAACTGAAAACGAGAGAAGGAACAAAAAGGGGAGCTGGAGAAAGAGAAGGAAGATTGATTCTGTCTGTGCAGATGTTCCGAAGTTAAAGAGGGCAGAGCAAGCTCTGGACAATGTTGGCTGGTAACAGCGCCCCAGAGACATCCTTGCACTGTTTATAGAGCCGCTTAATTATCATGGATTTGGCGTCTGTCCAGCCACACACGGCCGTACTCGGTGAGGACGACGGCGTTCTGTGGAGGGGGCCTTTTGATTTGCAGGATGCCATGGCCTTAAGCAGAGCAGTAGGCTAATGGAGGAAAATGAACCCCAACCTGCATGTCTGATGGCCCGTGTCTACCTTCTCTGACATATCAGTCAAATGGAGTTCAGCAGTAGTTTCAGATACTGCAGTATTAAGAAGGCCATTTGAAGAAGCACCATCTTCATTCATGCTAAAAGAAAGGGCCAAGATACCAGGAAAGAGGCTAATTAAGTAAATGATTATGATTATAGGCACTTATTAAGGTTTTTTTGTTGTATTTCTTTCCATCCTATACATTTTTTTCATTCGATTTAATTCATACTATTCTGTATATTTCTATTCAATATTTCTGTAACATTTACTACCTTTTTCTGGGAATACAAAAGCAGGTCCAGACAGAATCTCACTTCTCTTTAAGTTCCACACATTTTACCGCCATGCTTTGTGGAGGCAGAGTGCAAGATAGAGAACCTCCCATGGGACATGGCCACTGCATGCTTGGCTCCTTTGCAACAATCCCCTGATTAGCTCGTTTAGAAACAATTTACCCTAACAAATGGCAGACATCATCATCATCTCCCCTCCCCACTTTGAGGCAAATAAGGCTGAGGCGGGCCAGTATCAGACGCGGGCTGCACTCCGCCGTCTTCATGCTTCATTGTAGCAGGCTATTTGCCTGCTCTAGATGCTATCGGCTCTAGTCTTTGCAGCGAAATTGGCCCGCTAGGGCTGACCATTGAAAGACCCCATTCAGATTGTAACGCTCCATGTACAGTCCTTGTAACGCAGAAAAAAAGGCAAAGATGATGAAGTAATTTAAAGTCCCCTTGGACAGGCTAATAAAAATAAACAAAACAGGGGGTAGAAAAGGCCAGCGCAAAAAGAGAAGAAAAAAAAAGAAAATGAAAACGAGGAACGCTGTCTTGGCATTTTACCATTTTCTATGAACCATGATGCGCCAAGTCTGGAAAATCAGTCCGAGTACAGACACACACACACACACACACACACACTAGCGAAAATAAATTGGAACATGAAAAGGGGCCTGCATCTTGATTCCGAGCACTTGATGACGAGTGATTTTCCCAAAGCAATTAGCCCTGAAAGTCAACCTTGCAAGCGGCTGCGGGAGTCCAGACCAAGTCGGGCCACCCAACAAAAGGGGCACTGTCCGGCGGGGCTCTTGACGCGGCCTTGCCGCCATGTTTGTTTATCAGCACATTAAATTGATGTTCTCCGGCCTATTCTGGATGGGCTGTCGTCGCGAACAAGCGGGCCACAGAGACGTAGTGGAGGAGGCTAAGCTGTGGCCCTCAGGGCAAGTTACACAGTGCCAGACACACACAGCGCCAGACACACACACACACATACACACACACACACACACACATATATACATACACATAGCATCACCGAAGACTCCCCATCCAGTCTATAGTGAAAAAAGTCTGAGAGCTTCTAATTACTCCCAAAATGATGGGGTGGGGGGGGGGGGGGGCCAGTATGAAATGGGTGAATTAAAAATGTCACTTTTTCCGAAC
>JBBIGB010000017.1:2467710-2478532 GCA_037577075.1 Alestopetersius hilgendorfi | reverse complement strand
ATATAGTGAAAAAAGTCTGAGAGCTTCTAATTACTCCCAAAATGAGGGGGTGGGGGGGGGGGGGCCAGTATGAAATGGGTGAATTAAAAATGTCACTTTTTACGAGCTGTGAAAATTAAGAATGAGGAAACATTATTATTATTTGTTTTGACTGAGAAGAGTTTGTGAATGTTGATTCTTAAGTCTAAGATTACATTTCATTGCGAGAAAATAAGTGTCCTATGCATGTATGAGCACACCTTCATGATTGACCAGTGTTTGCAGCATCGCCATTCTCAGCCAATGGGAGGTTTCCAAAGGATTTGAGTCAAGGAAGCTTTGATTCATTTTCGATTTCAAGCTTCATTTTCAAATCACAGACGCATGCATAAAAACATTTGAAAGGATTCATTCTCATACCGGTGCCACCATCTAGTACACTGAGTTTTAAATTACAGCCACTTTGTTTAGCAAGTCGTCCTTCAGCTATAGGCCTGGCAGTAGTTAAAGGGTGGCTGAAGGCATGTGCTCTGATTTCACTGTCAGAGCTGGAAGGACAAGTGTGTCTAATGAGCTCTGTAGCGTGTAATGTGCCACCCATGTTTACACTGAGACATCATCTGGCTAGTGATTTGCTGTTTACATATCTGAACAGGGACCTCACTTAGACCTTTCTTTTCTCTTCTCTCTGTGCAGATGTAAATACTGTGACCGTTCCTTCAGCATCTCCTCCAACCTCCAGCGACACGTCCGTAACATTCATAACAAGGAGAAGCCCTTTAAGTGCCACCTGTGTAACCGCTGCTTTGGTCAGCAGACCAATCTGGACCGCCACTTAAAAAAACACGAGCATGAAAATATTCCTGGTAAGCTATAAACTATAGACTAGGACCTGGTCAGTGGGGGTCTCATCATAAGGGAGCTGTCTGTAACCACGAACAGCTTATTTTACAATAATCTTTAATCCTGCCATTTGTTTTGTATGTGTGAAATGTGTAGGACTGAATAGAATAGAGTCTTATTAGACCAGCTGAAATGACATCAGATTAAATGTTACTATGAAATACGAGGTAGATTTATGTACATAGCTCTATATTTTAAGCCTAAAGAGTAACAGCATGTCTATTTTTTGTCTTCTTTGTCATTTCTGTCGGACCATCAGTGAGTCAGCACTCTGGGATCCTCTCAAATTTGGGTACAAATATCTCCTCTCCAAATTCCGAGCCCGACAATCATGCACTTTTAGACGAGAAGGAGGACTCATATTTCTCAGAGATTAGAAACTTCATCTCCAACAGCGAGTTGAACCAGGCCTGCAGCTCCTCGGAGAAAAGGTAGAAATGCATGGACACACATACACACACACACACACACACACACACACACACACACACACACACACACCTACAGGCACTAAGGGTATGTTTTGAAGCTATAGTAACCAAATGCAGACAAGAGTCTTGGTTTTTTGAAACTCCGCATGATCTTTGAAACTAAAGCCTGCTCCCTAGTGGCCGACTGTGGAATCTGTTTACAGTGCTACTCACATTGTGCATGTTCCATAGCACGACTTTGCCCTCATTAAAGAGAGAGGTGAGACGCGTTTCAGCTTCACTGAGTTCTGTTGTGCAGTAACCATAGCCAGATACACGTTGGGGAGTACATTTCGCAGCCCAGGAAAGCACCAAACAAAACTCATTACCTCCAAGTACGAGAGCCATCAAAGTGCAGGAGGTGTGTGGCCCAGTCGCCGACTGCTTTCAGAGCACCGTTTAAGCCTGGCAGGCTGTGCTGACTCTGATTTCCACGAACGCTCTGCAGAGGAGCTCTGCCGTGTAGTGTCTGTGTGAATAAAAGCACATGAATTCTTTCTCAGACGTGTAATGGTCCTCCACAATTTTCGCTCATTCCCAAACATGCCAGCAGAGCCTCAGTGCCCCGGCCTCATCCAGACAAACGAAAGCTCCCGCCCTGCCATCTGGGATCAATAGTCTCGTCCCCATCTAGAACAAGCAAGCCTGGCATTTTAATATATGTAATTCAAATAAGTGCTCTGTTTTCTGTCTCTCTGCAAATCACTCTGGTTCAGGCAGACAGGGCCCTCCTGCATCCTTCGTTTCACTGTCTATCGCATTTTTCGCTGTTGTCTGAGTTTCTGTGATTCTAGTCTAGTCTATAAATATTGTATTGTCTCTCTATCGCTCGTTCTGTCGGCCTCCTCGTAATCAGCACAGGATGAATGAGTTATCTGTTCCCCCGCCGTGTGCTGGAGGTGTTTTTTTTTCTGCTGCTGGACTGGTGGCGTTTAAAGAGCATGTCTGGTCTGGCCTCTTGACTGCCCATGACAGGTTATGGGGGTCTGGGCTCAAGACAGACCCACAGGTTTAACCCTCCCTGGGGACCCCAAGATTTAGGCATTTATCTGTGCACTACATTGATGGAGCCCCCCCATCCTCCCCTACAGTTAAGGCAAACAGAGTTCTGACATGTTTAGACTGAGAGACAAAGCGCAGGTCTGTGGCAGGGCCTGCTGCTGTCTTCTGCGTGGCATGGACTTTCTCCGCGAGCCAGGGCCCAATTTGATTACGGGATATTTAAGCTCGATGGAAAATGGAAAACAAGCAGTTTTTCTCGTCTCCCCGTTCCTTTTTTCAGAAGTCTACCCCTCACATAGCCAAACCACCCACCTCCGGATTCGGTCCCTCTCCCCAAGCGCTTGCCATTATAGTCTGTTTTGATGGACATTCATTTGAGAGCAGAGACGTAAAACGACTTGAGAGGGTGGGCTCAGTGCAGTGAGATCATAACCATTTGAGGAACAGGATGATTTAAAAAAGCATGAGCGAGAGAGAGAGAGAGAGAGAGAGGGAGAGAGAGAGGGAGAGAGAGATAGAAATAGCAAAGGGAGAAGAGAGAGAGGTAATGGAATAGCATGGTGCTGATAGGCGGTTTGCAGAGCAGCCACTTTCTGTGGCAGAGAGACAAGCCGCGATGATTGGAGCTGACCCTTTTGGACTAGGCTGTCTCGCCTCTCTGGGATTAGCTAATTCATCATGGCCAAAACGTCTGTCGTTAATTATACAACCTGTGTGTTTGTCATTCGGGGGCCCTGCATGTTTTCAGGCCGGGGTCTGGCAGGGGAATCACAGGTCATTCTGAAATGATGGATAGTAATTGGGAGGCAGGAACACAGCACACAGCGGTGATATTCGCCAGTCAGGCTATGACAGTAGATCTGCTGTCATGGACCTTTGAGGGTAAAAAAGCCCATCGGAGGAGAGATGGAGTGAGCTCATTTAGTCGTATGAGCATATGTTGTGGTAGTCAAACATCAGCGTATGAGACCATAGAGACCAAAATACAGATTTCAATTTCAGGTCTATATGTAATATCTGCGCTCATGGGAAATAAAGTAGACATGAGAGACAGATAGTCATGTGTCTGCAGACGTTGCACTGTCATTATGGCTTTTTTCAGGCTTTCTTGATTGCGTGTCAAGAACTACAAGCCATTTGTTACAATTAAGAAGCGGAAAGCAGGGCGGCCTTTACTGACGTGGCACTTTGGCCATTTGCAGGTCGGAGCTGACAGAGGAGGAGCGCCCCGAGAGCCACGCCATCGCAGGCTCCAAACTAGAGGAAGAGGAAGAGGAGGTGGAGGGCGACGACGAAGACGAGGAAGGCTCGCTTACGGAGAAGTCACAGGATGAGACGGCTTCTCCCGCCACCATGGTGCAAGGCACTTACGAAGATGACGAGGAATCGGCTCCTCTCTCCATGACCTACGAACACCCGCGCAGGTGAGACCTTTCACCCACGGTTACGTGAACAGACCTCGTCCCTGTGTTCACAGAAAGCACTCCACTGCTCCATCGCTCATGAGGGCAGTATGCCTTGCAACACACATATGTTTATGCAGTGAGTTATGAGACTAATAAGAAACACCAGATGTTATCAACAGGAATTAAGTTCCTAACTGTGTAGGAACTTTGAAAGGAAGTTCCGCACTTAATGATCTGGTGACATGTTGAGGCATTCCACAATCCAGCTCCATGGCTGGTAGCTTGAAACAATATAGTTACAGACCTTGTGTGCCTCAGGGGACGCTTATATAGCTTGCTTCCGTGTATTATCAGAGAAAACGACAATGATTCAGAGCTGGAATTAATGTTAATTGTTATATAAGGACCTTGATACTGAGCGCTAGGTATCACACACATTATAAATCTTGCAGATTTTGTATTTATTTCATGTGCTTCCCTAAATTTATGGGTTTTTTCATACATTTTGGAAAGCCCTTAATTTAGGAGCTTTCCTGTTCTCTGTTCGTTTCTATGATGAGAAGGCATGAGCTCAAATGTTGCATGAGTCTGATTTTGCATGATTGCAACACATGGAAAAGAGGCAAACGCTGCGTGATATCCAGCTGAAAAAGGATCAGTATAGACAACTGCTGGTAGACTTTGCCGCTTTAAATATCTTTACTCTTATTCAGTGGTGCAATCATGTTCGTCTCTGACTAGCTTCTCTCTTGACTAACACGACTAATTGCTGGCCTAGCTTGATTAAAACTGGCCCAAAATTATAATCTGACTGTGAAAATGGGTATTTGAAAGAAGGATAGAATTGAATGTCCCAGTATTGACAAATGGTGTCCTATACATAATGGTATGGGAATCTGCCGATGCAGCCATTACAGTTTGGCTCTGTGACGACCGCAGGATTCTGTCATAGTACCCAGTGCGTGCACCCCATCTGACCAGGTGGGACAGTCTAGAGTCTGTTGAGACAGCCTAAGACCTACTGTAAAGTATTATACAGGGTCAAAAGGGCAAATTAAATAGGCTGATGAAAGGGTAATGCTCCTATCTGCCTTACATGAGTACCAGCAGTAAAGGTTCTCTGTGCCATCTTGCTGTGGTCAGGCGATGTACCACTTAAGATAAGCACCTGAACGCAGTTCAATGCTAACAGCAATACTGCATGCACACAGCAGTGTCTATAAAATAACATTGTTATTAATGCAAAGGACATACTGGTGTACAGCTTTCAATGCTGTACACTCCAATGGCATTGCAATAAACACTCCATGTCCAAGTGATGCTTAAGTATCCAGATATTCTGGCGTGCTGAATATTTTGTGTAAAATGGAAAACCAAAAATGTAATCTTCCGGCAAGAGTTACTCTGAAAAAATACGAAAATAATTAGAGAGTGTGTAATGCATGTGTGTGTGTGTCTGTGCCTGCATGTAATATGCACCCCAGATCTTCACGAAACCATTGTTCTGCGCCATTCCACCACTCCCGCCCCGTGCATGCCCCTCATAATCACACCCCATCCAGCTCCAGTCAAAAGATTGGGCTAACTGAGGGTCCCCTCCCCTCTCCCCACCCCTGGTCCCTCCTCCTTCTCGGTGCAGGTGTATTGAGGAGGATGCAGGACTGTTAGATCTGGAGCCTCTGCCGGGCTTCCCCAAGGGCCTGGAGCTCCATAAGCCTGGTGAAGAGCCCTTTGATGTTAAAGACATTTTTAACACCTCCTTAGAGAATGAGGCGCTGAAAGAAACACTGTTGAGGCAGGCTAAAACCCAGGTATGTCCCTGCACCCACCGAGCGTACAAGAGAACAATCATGAGATGCTGACTTGCCGATTAAGAGAGGCACACTTTGACAGACCCTTGACTGATACACATGCAGTCTGTGACTTGAAGGAGCCTTTTCTTTCTCTAACGTCTTCCTTATCTTCCCTCTCAAACATACTGATCTCAAGACAGCGATAAAACATTAACATAACTAACACACCTACCCACTAACATCAACATGCACTCAAACTTTTAACAGAATTCGTGGATAATGTGGTCTCTAATTTGTGATTTATGATTTATGAATCAGATTTGCACTCTCACTGGGTTAACCATGTTCCTCTTCTCTTTTTGACCCCACAGGCTTATGCAATGATGCTCTCTCTGTCAGAGAACAACTCACTGCATCCATCCTCCCAGAACTCGCTGGATGCCTGGCTGAACATGGGAGGAGGCCCTTCAGAAACCAGCTCCTTTCATCCGCTCAACCACATCTAAGCCCTGAGAGCAAGGAGACAGTGAGGGATCGGAAAGAGGGATGGGGAGAGAGAGGGAGAGGACGGGATGGGTTAAGACACGAAAGAGAGGCATGTGTTTACAAAGCACATGAAGACCAGCAACGCTTACAGTAGACGAACCACCACTTCAGTAGGGCAAAAGGGGGCTTGGGCGGGGGGAGCTTAGCCGACTGGACTGTTGGCTGAAACAGAGACACAAACCAGTAGAGCTGTAGAGATCTCCTTTCCAGCACAGATAAAAGAGACTGACCTGACCACTCTCGGCCACACCGAGCAGCACCCAGTCTGCCCGTCACCCCTGGCTTCAAACTAACAGCAGAACCTGCACTGTTCTCCAGAAAAGCTCGCTGTAGGAGGACTGCTGTCTCCCAGTGACTTCACAAATCACCCATTCACATTTCCCACCGCGGAAACCATAGTTACGAAAGCGATGCACTGCATGACTCTAGGAGATTGCTCTGAAGGTGTACAGTGGCTAAGAAAGGTATTTTTTACGTGTACACAAATGCATCCATCTCCCCAAAGAATCCTCCATTGCGTTCGAGTGCACATGCAGTGGGCCAGTCAGACCACAGGAGGGCCATCGCCTCAGTAAAACAGGGTCTCTCCAAGCTGAACAGGGTTCCATTCTGTCCTCTAGATGTCTCCAAAAAGCCACAGCTGCACTGTCAAAAGCTTAAAGTGGAACAGTAGTTTGCGAAACGGATTACAAATGCCACAGAATTAATTGGAAATAATTGGAGTCACTTTCATTTCAAGTCATGTACCTCATTTTCGATTTTCCTCCAACAGCAAGATCCGGACCATTGATGGTCGTTCTCAGAGCAGTAAAACCGCCGCAGCGCGTAACTGCTCAACCACACGTATGCCGTCATCATCATCATTATCACGATTATCATTTTAGCTGTACACAGGCCTTGGTCTGAACTGAGAATTTGTTTGAAGAGTTAAATTATTCTCCTTTGGAGGCATTTGGGGTATCCTCTTAACTTCCTCATGCATTCAACAAGGTAATCCTCTTTTTGTATGTGATTTGTTCTTTGATAAACAGTATTGTTTCCTTTTCGAGCACATTTGTGCTTAAATGTTAATATAATTATTTAGTGAAGGACCAAATTTGTACGATATTGTTGTATGATGTACAAAATAATTTGAGAGTTCGTAGCAAAGAGTGTTGTGTGCCAAATAACCCTTGTTTATTTTTTTTTTATTTTTTTTTCTTGGACAATCATTTTTTCCCCCCGCAGCGGTTATTGCCGCTGTCTTAGTAGTGTTTCGTTCTCCCTTATTGCCTACTCACTCTACACATTTGATTTGAGTTTTTGTTTTCTATTTATTTTAGTTTTTCATTATTCATGAAAGAAAAATGACTCAAGAGGAAAAAACAAAATCACCTATTCTGCTTTTCTGAAGGAATGAAATTTGGAAAAAAAATATGATCGAGGTTCATAAATCTCTGAGCGCTCTGAAGGTTGTTGTATAGAGACCGGCGTGCCAAAATTGAAATGACAAAATCAACTGTTATTTATGACAACTTAGTCTTGGCACCAGTCTGTATGTGTCCATTGTGAGGTTTGTTATGTCTTTTGTTTGCTCAACCATTTCAAACTGTATGTGCAGTGTTTGATGTTGAACAAATGAGTGAAATTTTTTTTAAAAATGAAATCCTTTGATTAAAGCATCAGGTTACTCGAATAGTGGGGCATTATATTTTTACTCTCATAATCAATTATACTGTCGATTTTAGTCAATCCATTTTAATTTCAGCAACAGAAAGACCCTGTAACACACTCTGAAAGCCTGATTCCCTGTCTGGTGTTTCAAACAGTGTGCCACAAGTCCTGTTTCGAACCCAGAAACCATTCGATGAGTAGCGTGTGTTTGCTGGGGGTGCTAGAAGTATAAGCCTTGGAACCAACTGCATAGTGTAATTTTTTTTAAATAATAATAAATAATAATTCTTACAAACAAAAGCAGCTGCTGTTAATAGAAGGGGCTAGAATAGGATGAAATCAAGGGGATCAAATGGTGAGCTGTGGGGCCTAACATCACCGCTGATATGTGAGCGTAGTTAGGGTTTGGGCAGGAAGCGCACTCCCTCAATACGCGTCTTAGCATAGCACCAGGACTCAGGAGTCTTAGTGCAACTCCAATGAACTGTGAATCCAGCGCATGAATCGTACAAATACAGAAAACGACTAACCACGAACTCATGATGAATGTGTAGAGTAGACGAAACGTGTCGCTAACGTCTGTCAGAGGCAAGACCTTCAATTTCAGTCGTTTTTGGAAGCCAGATGGAATAGTATCTCTCATTACTGCTTCACCTCTTTTCTTTCATCTACACACGGCTTGGGGCTACTCCATCTGTAGTGTAAGGCAAACGGCAAATTAGCACTTAAATACAGGGCATTCGTGTCCAGTTTGGGTCCAGTTTCAGTACAATTCTCCTGATATGGCTGTGTGATTTTAACAAGCACTTTAACACAGAAGACAAAACAGCATGGCTGGCATTACAAGCATTATTCCTTTCCCTCCAAAATATACTTTTCCTGGAGAGGCTGGAGCACCATGGTAGTGCTCCAGATGCGCCTCTAGATGGCGCCTCTGTATCATTTTGCCACATTTCAAAAGGTCTTCACTGTACAATGAAGAGGAGTTCACTGCTACACTAGCACTGCTGGAGATCATTCGGATATATTAAAGATGGAGAGGTTCATGTCACATACTACTGTAATAAACAAGCGCTGTAGGTGGAGAAATCGATCCACATGTTGGGGGAAAAACAAACATAAAGAATGGTCACAAACTGAAATTAATATGGACATTATTGTACTTTGCCCACTGTTACAATGCGAAACAAAAAAACCGTAGGAAATTATGGTTTCTCGAAAACTGTATAGTATTTCAAAAAAAAAAAAAAAAAAAAATGTTGCATATGTCTGAAAATTAGTTTTAAAAAAAAAACATGGGTTTGAAAATAGATGGTGCTTGTTTCATTTGAATCTGAGTTGTATATCGCTTCTGTTCTGTTTAATAAAAAAAAAACAAAAACAACAAAAAAAAAATCCAAACAAACAAAAAAAAAACCCTATTGTGCATGACTTGTGTTTTAGCGGTCATAATGGTGTCCATTTGTGAAATGTGTATCTTAAATTAAAACGAAAAAAAAAAAGGTCATTAAAAAATAATGAATTTGTAGATGCACTTATTGTACATGTGGTTAGGTTAGTAGGTTTGACTTTAAGTCCTTGTTAACTGCCTTAAATGCAACAGGCAGATGGTTATTGAATTAAACATTATGCTTGTGGGAGAGAAATAATGAAAAAAAAATTGAAAGGATTGTAGAATAATAATGAAAATTCTGAAATTGCAGTTCTTTTTTCATGCTTGTGATTACTGAAGATGTACTTTAGAGAAATTTCATGGAAAAGACATGATTCTGATGTTAATTCTGTAGAATAGATATGTATACCAAATGTAATCTTTCCAATGCTATGAAGAATTTATACATGAAATTGATATGCAATAAAAACCTGTGTGCTTTTTATATGAATGCCATCCTGTCTTTGCATTGTGTGCGTGTCTATTGCCTGAATGAAATTGACATTATCTCCATTCACAGCGGGTCTCAGGGGTTCAAACACGTGACATTTTGCATTCAGTATGCTGTAACAGTCAGCTAAGAGGTTCTTTTGCTTCACTGTCATTTAAATTCACTGGTGTTGTGTGTTAAACTGATCCATTTTGATGCATTTTTTCAGTGTATCTTGCGTTAGGGGCTGCTGGTAGCCTAGTGGTTAGGGCATTCGCCCTGCAATCAGGTCCGGGTTCGATTCCCAAGACCGCTAGGCACCACTGAGGTACCCTGAGCAAGGTTCATCCCCACACACTGCTCCCCGGGTGCCGTGTTCCTGCTGCCCCCTGCTTCACTTGGTGAATGGGTTAAATGCAGAGACTGAATTTCGTGGTATGATCACATTCCTTCCTGTCACACAGCCTCCATAGATTCTTTAGGTATCGAGGTGGGGCCCTATTTTCTTCTGTCCCAGTGCAGTGGTCTTTATTCCTATTCTGATCGTGTCTAGTCTGTGTTATGCATTAGTTAAACAACAAATCCGGATTTATTACTATTCTGTATTACTCAGGACTTCATAAAAACTTAGATTTAGTTTATTCGCTTTCCTAAAAAAGTTACATAGCCACACACATATATGGACACCTAAGAAGGGAAATAGGAAGCCAAACTCAATTTCTAAGCATGCCTTGCCTTTCTGTTCCATTCCACCCCATCTTCTGTCCCACCCTGCTCTACTCCATGTTCCTCTTGCTGTCTGAATATAAGTTGGATCCAGAAACCTTGCCTACATTAGAGCCATAGCTGACACTGTGTCGCTTACATGATGGAGTACCACCTCAGGGATGAGGTGGAGTTTCAAAAATTATTCATCAAAACCAATCATCTGACAGCAGCACCTCATTAAAGCTACTGCAGCGATGTTCCAACATCTAGTGCAAAGTCTTCACAGAAGAGTGGATCTTCAAGCCTTGCAGCCGTTGGCAGAATTTTCCACACCTACAAACTGTTGATACTTGATAAGCTGTCCTGGGGTTCTCATTCCTTACACACTCTCGGGTATCCGGGGTTACGCTTCCTCCAGACGTATTCCTCCAGACGTCCAGATGTATTTAGTACTTCTTACAAAAGCCTGACAGATTCAAGACACCTCCTGTATGGAGAAA
>JBBIGB010000017.1:2397726-2410292 GCA_037577075.1 Alestopetersius hilgendorfi | reverse complement strand
GGCAATCGGCAGATCATGATCTTGGTGATCGGTAATCGGTGATCGGCCCCAAAAATGCTGATCGGAGCATCTCTAATGAAAAGTAAACGATTGTTCATGTTATATCTATATGTTTGAACCCTGTAGGTGCGAACATGCTGGGCAGCCACCACATGCAGACAAATGGCGATGTAAACGGAGCACATCCAGCCCAGTCTATGGTCTCCGCATCTCACTGCACCCCTCCTCCACCCTACAACCCAGACCCCAGCCTCGTCAGGTACTTCACCCTGCAGTAGCACGGCAATCTCACACGGGCACACACACACACACATGTAAAACACTGTAACGGCCGTGATTCAGGTAAACCCGTCTCTGCAGACATAGACGGCTCGAGCTGTGAACAGTCATTCGAACTGTTCCCAGCCTGTTTCCAGTCACAGTTACAAGAACTGCGTTTGTCCTTGTGTCCGTTGTCGTATTTGTAATGTCATCGTCGCAAGCGAGCCTTGCCACGCTGGAGAACTGCAGCACAGACTGCTGTCTGTTAAGCAAATGGAAGGAAGGTTGACTTTGTCCTCAAACCCGGTCCTTTCTGTTCACTTTTTTTTTGTACATAATAAGATCGGACATCTTTTTTCTGCTGGCCAGAAAAAAAAAAAAGTTCATTCAAATGAAATCCCGTGCTCTAGAGGTTTCTTGTGGAATACTGATATGGAAACAATTTGATGTTCCCAGGCTTTAAATATGCTCTTGATTATAGCAAGCCAATATCCTGAGAATTCGTTCAAATTACAATGTTTTTTTACTTCTTTTTCATGCATGATGTATAAATGCTGTGCTGTGTTCTATACATCCGAGTCTAAATGAATGCACCCCATTGATCACATTAGATTTAACTAGGGTTGCAGTAATATGAGGACAGTGTCCACACTTTTATGAAAGTCACCCCTTTTTAATAGCAACTTTCTTATGCAGCTTACCCCAAATTAAACAGTTAGTGCTTCTCGGAAATAAGATATTGACAAGAGCATTTTTTTTTTTTTAGAAAATACGGTTTTTTTCCATGTCTAATAACAATGCACTGTTTTGCAATTTATTTGTCCCTCCATCAAGATTATTTTCCCTTGCCATTGCACTTTGTATCCTTCATGTATCCCTGATAAATTAAAGGTAAAGTCCGCACACATGGCAAAGCATCAGTTTTTTTTATTTTTCCTGTTGACGGAGTTTCGTAGATAAAGTTCAGCTCTAGATGTGAATTCAAATTTCCGAAAGTAATTTTAAAATTCTCCATTTGAAGCCTGATTTCATTCAAAGAGATGCGAGAAGCAGATGTTACGTCACAAGTGCGGCATCTACCTTTAAAATATTTGTGTTCCGATATTCATGACCCATTCCTGTTTTGCAGTATCTACACATTTCAGTGTTTTTGATTGTATGTAGCGTTTTCACACTTTCCTGTATTTATAATAAAAGTCTGAATTCTTTAAAAAAAAAAAAGTTGTTATGAATCATTAATGTAGCAGCATGCACCTGATTCACTTCTGTTTGATTCAATAAATTCACATTCGTTCTTTGTAAGCTACATTAATATCATTACTGTTTACTGTGTTTCAGCTGCATGTATCAGTTAGAAACGTGAAAAGGGGACATAGGAAGGCATATATATATACATATACATTTATAACTTACTTTCTTATTCATTTTTATTATCAATTAAATGTGATGGAGTGCTCCTTTAGAGTCATGTCTTATTCTGTAGGTTAAAATACTGCTATGGTCTGGTTACAATGCTCTCCATGGACAAATCTGTAATTCCCAGGATGCAGCCCCTTGGTCTTAGTGGGATTCCTTTTGTCTCTGAACAGCTTCTTAACCAGCCTGGGCTGCCAAAACTGCATCGACTACTTCACATCGCAGGGCCTCCAGAGCATCTACCATCTGCAGACCCTCACCATGGAGGTAAAGAAAAAGGAGACTCTCAGTTATCAGTACATTGGATGGGTTATTAGTTGAACTTGCCTTCTTGTAGTAGACCCACAAAACCTGAGTGGAACCTAACACCTTTACATTTACCCCTCAGGACCTTGGGGCTCTTAAGATACCGGAGCAGTTCCGGTTGGCCATCTGGAGGGGCCTGCAGGACATGAAGCAAAGTCATGACTATGGGCAGCAGCTCATCCGTTCCAGCAGTAACATGGCTACCATGGCCATCGGCCCCAGCGGAGAGCTGCAGAGGCAGCGGGTCATGGAGGCCGTGCACTTCCGCGTGCGTCACACCATCACCATCCCCAACCGCGGCGGGCCTGCAGGGGGCGAAGAGTGGGCAGACTTTGGTTTCGACATGCCGGACTGTAAGACCCGCAAGCACTCCATCAAGGAGGAGTTTGCTGAGGGTGACGTACGCTGAGACACACGTTTCCTCAGAGACACTGACGCCTTTTGTTGTTTCTGACCACGTCATACTCTGTTGCCCCCAAGACTGAAATGGACAGTTCTTTGTTGGTTTCAAGGTCAATAATAGTTGTTTTTTTTACATTTCTGTTCAGGTTTTTTCACTTTCACAGGGTACTAATGCATGCACAATGCAACCAAGACCTCCCAGATCTTCTATAAAGAGCAATGTTGTGGGGAAAGAGAGAGATCCTTTAAACTGCAGCCTTCATGAGCAAATTAGAGAAACAGTAACGAACATTACGCTGACGGTTTATTAGGTATACGTACGTTCAATAGTCATCGTTCCGCCTTATGAAACACACCTGATTCGAGTTTAATCAGCAAAATCTTCATGACTTCAGTCTATTAGAAGTGAGGAAATCTTTGCAGAGATAATTAGAACCTCATTGGACAACCCTGTTTCGTTTTTGACCACAGGGCCACAGTTGGCTGGATATTTTTGACTGTTCTCAGCTCAGCACTGGGACTGAGGTGATCAAAATTCATATCAACAGTAATCAGTGTCATTGCTATTGATGTCACTGCTGCGGTGAGAATGATTCGCAAAATGTGGCCAGCATTGGTCCTATGGTGGTCCTATTTCAGTGATTGACAGGTCAAGGGTGGCTGGTAAACTGGGCAGCATTTGGATTGGAGTTACAGTTCAGTAAACCTACAAAGTGAATGTACAGTAAATGACCAATGAGTGTAGCTACAAGGTGTTGCCTAATACACTGGCAAATTCTATTCAAAATATGACACTGTAGTTAATAATTTACATTAACTGATGTAAAACCGATGTAAAAAATGATTCTGACTTACAGGTATAACGCATCACTGACACCGCCGTGATCCAGTTCAGATGGATTTTGTCTTTAATTACAATTACACAACAGTGTCGTAAGTCATTTTTACATTGTAAGTATTTGAGAAAATATCTCTAACTTCACAGAAATTCACGCCAGTTCAGCTGTACGTCATACGGGAAAGAAATCCGTGACGCAAGAATTGTATCCTAGTATTAAGTGTTATGTTGTTAGCTTCGCTTTAAATGTATATTAAAAGATACTGGGAAATTAAAGGGGTTTTTGAAATGCATTTAAAACAGCAACACTTCAAACACGTCCCTGGTTCTGTCGTATTAGCCTTGCAGGACAAGGTTTTATTTATCATGCCAAATTGTTCCAATTTGTTAGCTGTATCAGTTTGTGTGTAGGTTGTAATTGTTTTAATTGGCTGTACAACACTGGATCAATACCAGTATATAGATAGTATCGCACCTACAGCCCGGGTATTAAAATGTTTTGGGGAAAATAGTGCTATCTGCTTTCATTTACCATGTTTCAGGCTGGATTAGGTATAACCTTGTTACTCTGTTGTTTACATTTACTTAGAATGTTACGTTAATTCCAACCGATATTCCACCAGTGGACCTAAATTTGGGTGAAGCAGGGAAATGTAAACATCGTAAACACGTTTGGTCACACATTTTTGAAAAATCCCATTTTGTTCTGATTTAGATCATGATAATGGATGATTGTAGCTAGAAGACTGTATAAGTAGCAAATATTTGTCCAAATTATATTAATTTATGTGCTCAATTGTGAAACGTTGAAATAGAAATTACCTCCCCAACTCTGTCGAACGACGGCCTCATATTCCGTGGTTAGCCTGTTTCACTGATGGGTGTAATAAGTGTAGCAGTTCGCCGTGCTCAAAGGGTTTTGGAATTGGCGAAGGCTAAAGTCCATATACTGAAGCACTTTATTGCTTTTGTATAATGTAAACAATGTAATATTTGGATTGATTGTGATCAGTATTATGTCATGTCAGTCATAACAGATTTTATGAATGTTTTTAACTTGACATATGTTTTTTTTTTCTTAAAGAGTGATGTCCGTTTTTTTTTTTGTTTATATCATCATTTATGGAACATAATGTTTATGTTTGAGTTCTGTAAGGTGTTTTTTTTTTATGAAAATTAAAGTGTGCATTTTAGAAACGGTCAAATAATTGGGATTGCTGTCATCACAATACACAAAACAGAACTCTTAAAATCAGACAGAACCTAAAATCAGACAGAACAGGGATTTAAATAGATATAAAGGATTTTAAAAGGATTTTGTCATGATTCAGCAGCACTAACTAGACGGGGCAAGAGCTGGTGCTTCTGTGTGTGTGTGTGTGTGTGTGTGTGTGTGTGTGTGTGTGTGTGTGTGTGTGGTGGGGTTTGCCGACCGTTTTATGGTCGTTGCAATGTAAAGTTAGTTCTAGTATATTCAGTTAATGCCCCCCCCCCCCCATACACATTTATGGATAATAGAGTGTCAAACAACAGCCCTAGCCAACAACCAGTTCCTAACATTACAGGATTTAGCAACAAAAAAAAGCCAAACTATGCCTCCTGTCAGTTCTACTGCTCATGTCCATGTTGGATGCAAGAAGCATTTTGTTTTGACTGTCAAAATGGCTAAAGCATAGTTTAGACTAATATCATTAACACTAAAGGGAGCAATTAATGACTTGGTATAAAGAGAGCAAGTCACTGTACACTATACTTCATTAGATAAACTCACCTTGTATTTATATTCGTTTTCCATTTGACCAGTACCACTGATCTTCTGTGTGCATTGTTTTAAAGACTGCAGTCCATCTGTGTTTGTCTGCATCATATGTTACCCCACTTTACCCATTTCATCAATGGTCAGGACCCCACAGGACCACCAGTGAGCAGGTTTTATTTGAGTGGTGGATCATTATCAACACAGCACTGACAGCACATGGTGGTGTTAGTGTGTGAGTGCATGAGAGTGTGTATGTGTGTGTGTGCTTGTGTGTGTGTGAGTGCATGAGAGTGTGTATGTATGTGTGTGTGCTTGTGTGTGTTTGTCCTTGTCATTGGGAAAGGGGGGCTTACAAATGATAGACAAACAGATTAGTTGTAATCTGTCATTACAAGGTAGGTGTACTTTGTTTCATATTATCTGGGTATTTGAAGACATTTAAGTACAAATATGTCTTTTTTCCTCGAGAGAGCAAGCCCACACTTTAATGCCACATTAATTTTTTTTTTTAATTTCAAACAGTACTTTCAAACCAGACAGAATCTTTTATGGGAATGGATGCCAACATGAAAGTACTGAAGTATTTTCTTTATACAGTAAAGCAAATATCCATCCTTATGTTAAATCTAACTGGTCTTTGAAGCTGAATTGCTAAAAATGAAACAATGTAGCAAATAAATGTGTGGGGTAGGAACTTTTTTGAGCTCTCTACTTCTACCTCTACCCCCTCCAAACACACACACATACACACACTTTTCTGTAAGGTGACAGCACTACCTATCGTACCACCATGCGTCCCAGTTGCATGACTTAATAAGAAAAATGAATAAACTGGCCTGGCCGAAGGTATAGATTAAACATAAACATACATTAACAATAAATAAATAAATAAACCAGTCCCGATAAACTGCACCGGTTTGGACTTTTTCTGGATTTTTAAAACAAATTAGAACAGCCCCCTAAAGGAAAAGAACCACCTCCTAAGAATGGTCCTGTATAGATGCGTGACAAATGAAGTCTACTATATCCACTGCACGACTAAAGAGGACCCCTACTGGAGAAAGGTCCACACTTTTTTATTCTTACTTATATTATTGCTGAGAGCATGTTTACATACTTGAGTTATGGTTTCATTGCAGCAGCAATACTCGTATGTGGGTTAGCTAAAATATATAGTGGTGGCATTCATTGTGATTCACAGTGGCGTGACGAACTGAGACTGAGAGTGAACCACTGAACCAAACATACTTTTATAAGAAACAGAAACTTAGTCAAATTAAAATATGAACAGCTTCCTACACAAAATATAAATTTTTTCAGGATTTGGCCTTCACTCTTGGCCTTTATTATGGCTTCCATTCTGTACATGAAACTGTCTATACTTAATTGGACAATTCATCCATTGGATGAATGGATGGATATTTTTAATGAAATGTAATGTGTATTTGTTGCTGAAAAAAAAAACACTTTCTCTGAATGTAGTTATGATCATTGTGTTTTTGCAGCTTTTATAAATCGGTTTCAGCTGGTTCCTTACTTCCAATGAAGGGCAATCTGAATCCTCCAGCATACCAAGACATTTTGGACAACGCCATGCTTCCAAATTGGTAGACACAGTTTAAGGAAGAACCTTTTCTATTCCAGCATGACTGTGCCACAGTGCACAAAGCAAGCTCCATAAAGACATGGTTGGATGGAAGAACTAGACGGGCCTGCACAGAGCCCAACCCCATCCAAGACCTTTGGGGTGAACTGCAATAGCCTTACAGCTGTTGTAGCTATAAAAAGGTCTGGGTTCATATATAAGTCTATGTATTTTAATGCAATGTCCCTTTTGGGGTAATGGGCAGGCGTCCCAATATTTTTGTCCATATTATGTGTGTTGGGGTTGGTATCAGGCAGCCCTGCTGAGAGTGTGTCCGAAGGTCTCTGAGCTCCATTGCTCTGGTCTGTGCGTCTGCTGAGTTGCGGAAGCTCTGACGTGTTCTGAGCGGAGCGGTAGGAGAGAGAGACGCAGCGGCTCGCCGGGTAAGATCAGGTATTCCTACCGCCGCGACTGTCTTTTAGAACGTGAGTAAATCTTCCAATGAGCCCTGCGTGTTTTATACGGGATCGGTTGTTTTAATGAGACGTTCTCTCCCTCTAAACGGTGAACGTTCCTGACTATTCTGGCTATTCTCGAACGTTTCTCATATCCATTCCAATCGGAAGTGAGTTGTCCAGTTTTTTCTAAGCTCGCTGGTTTTTGTAGTTCTTCACCCGCACCTCTCAGTGCACACAATCCTCTAAAGAACTACAGTCGACGTGTTTCGGTTTGAGCGAATCAAGCCTCTCCGTGGTCCTGGGTACACTGGGACTTGTAGTTCAGTATCGAGTGGTTTAGAATGCACGAGTATAACCGGCGAACTACATTTCCCAGCATGCATTGTTTAGTCCTACAAAGCAAAAAAAAAAAAAAAACGCACCTTGGATGGAGCTGTATGGCTAAGTAGCTAAGGAATATTAGCGAGCTCGTTTACATAGATAAGCTGCTGGTATATAGAAGCTGGTGGTTTAATGTAAAAACAGAAACCAAGTAGGGTTGCGTTCCTAATTACTGGTAGACAAAATAGCTCGGATGGACAGTATTTGGACAGTAATGTAGCTACCAGCGTAGCTTAGCTTAGCTCAGCTCACTTGCTAATAGCACAGAATGCACACAGGAGCGTCCTGTACTTAGCTACAGAGCAAACCTTGAATTGTAACTCGATCATTTTAATCATACACTCATTGATACAGGGGTTAAAACCTAAGGACTTGTCTTGTATCAGCAAAGAGCGATTCACTGGTTTGCTCACTCTTCTTCTTTTCATTAACCAGCCCAGGTTAGCTTCTCTAGCTAGAGTTACAGATGACCAAAATCAGCTTCAGCAATCGATACATTTAATGATTGCTTCGTGAGAGTGAGAGCAGGTCGTGAGTTGGGACTCCATTCATTTTTCTTCTGTTCTTTTTATGTAGGTGAGTACATTTTGTATGAAATGCCTTTACAATGGGGGCAGCTGGTGGCCTAGTCGTTGGGGAGTTGTCCCTGCGATCAAAAGGTCGTGGGTTCGAATCCCACGATTGCTGGTGGCACCACTGATGTGCTTTTTGAGCAAGGTATTATCCCCACACACTGCTCCCGGGGCACTGTGTTCCTGGCTGCCCACTGCTTCACTTGGTGAAGGGGTTCAATCCAGAGACACTGTCTGCAGTGCTGTGTTCATGTAGGAAAATGGCCATTTTACACATCTTTGCTTATAGCAAGGCCACAAAACGGTTTGGTATTATTAGTATTCGAAGTTTATGTCTCCTTATTTCAGTCGTGTAGGAATTAGAAGGAAGAACACATCAGTCATGAGATGCTGTTCACTCAAAACAAATGTTAATTGGATGTTTTGCTTGGACTTATCCATCAAGTGTCCTAAATATCTGTGGTCAGACCTTGCATTGTCTGTCTTGGCAGAAAAAACTGTTTTGTTTGTCTTACAGCTTTTACATGTAGCTCTGTGTTCACTAAGTGACAAAGTAAAGGTGTTCATTCACTCTGCAGCTGTACAAGTCATTCATTAATTTGCTTGATGTGCTTATCTTCAGACAGTATGTCAGAAGGAGACAGCTCTGGTGAATCCATCCATGGGAAACCATCAGTCATTGGAAGCTTCTTTACACGTATTGGGCAGGTGAGGCCTCCATTCAGTACTGAAACTCGAAAATGCGGATGTAGAAAATGGCTCAAAAATAGCTCTGATGTTATGAAGTCCTGATAGTAGATTGTGTTGTCCTGATAGTAGATTGTGTTCAGTTTGGGGTAAATATTTGTGAAGCACAGTGTCACACAGTGCACTCTGTCAAACAAGACTGATTACCTACTTAATTAATCTTTAATTTTACTTTATCTAAGCTCTGATGAAATCCTCAGTATGCTTAGAATAGCTTATTGCGGCACACTGTGATGTTATTTATTGATAAGGATAAATATAATCAATTTTCCAGCCTTACTGTATTTTTTTTAAAGTCACAGTTGTTGTCTTTGTGTCTGTTGTAGGTTTACCAGTCATGGTTGGACAAATCTACTCCATTTTCAGCGGTCCGATGGGCGGTCACTCTTCTCCTTACAGCCATATACATGATCAGAGTGTATATACTGCAGGTAAGAGGGAGCTAGTAACTTATCTGTACTTTGTGTCATTACATTTTTATTACAGCTTCACTTTACACTCTGTGTGTTTAGATAGAAATTATACTGTAGTTCAGCGTTTACATTCAATAGATGTTTTCAAGATAACCTGTCATTTCTTTTTCAACATGAAACAAACATATTATTTCTGCTTCTTTGTCTCCTGTTTTCAGGGGTGGTATATAGTCACATATGCTCTTGGAATCTACCATCTCAATTTGTTCATTGCTTTTCTCTCGCCAAAAGTGGACCCTTCACTGCTGGATGATCCAGGTTAGTTCAAGGCGGCTCAGGTTCACTGTGCTTCTTAGTAACCTGACCTGTTTAAACAGTGGGGAGTAGTAAAAATTCAATTAGGATGTAATTCAGTGTTTATTTCTGTAATATTATTTTCTGTAGTCATAATTAAATCCGTAATGTAAGTGATTCCTCTCCATAATCAAACTATAAGCAGGCTTTAGCCTGGAACACGGTGTACGTTGCCTAATCTTTTCTTTGTAACACATAGGAAGAGAACAGTTATAGGGATAACGGTTCTTGGGTATCTCCTTAAGCCAGCAAATATCAGGAATACAAAGGTTTAGATACAAATGTTCTGAAATGGCCCCTATTTTGTAGAATGTGTTGTGGGCTGTTGAACTGTTATGTTGGCAACATGATTTGTTTTGAGTGTTCATTGTAAGTGGCTCTTGATTTTTCCATCATTAAGCACATGGTATGAATAGTGTAGAGTTTTTAGTAAATTAAAAAAAAACATATAAAAAGGCCAATAAAGTGCACAATATACATTTCTAGGTCTTGTTTATAAACCCTATAGCTCTGTAGGAGTATATGGTTCTGTATCCTAATTGAGATGTCAGTCACACTTTTAAAGGTTGCACTGACATACAAAGTTATCATTCGGAGAAAATCCACTGTACTCTGATACTGATTTGCATCATTTTGTGATTAGAATCAGTTGCATGCTGCCAAAGTCGACTGTGTGTGCTGCACTGTATCTGGGTTCTAACAGTCATTGCTTGACAAAGAGAGACAATATTGTGAAACATTTGGTAGCAGTGAATCTGGTTAAAAAGGTTAGAGACCCTTCCATACATATGTCAATGTAATTTTTGGTTTTGCGTGTCACAAAAAAGTTCTCTTTGGCATTTATTGACTGTGTTTAAAGACATAAAGATTTTCTGGATAAAGTTAAAAGATGATCTAGACCCATTATGGGCCAGTGAGAGAAGCTAGATGATCGGATACACTGTATTTGTCTGTTTATATTCACTGTTTGTGGCACCGCTTGTTGAAAACACTCCATGTATTTAATGTCTTTTTTTCCCCACCTTGGGTTATTTGGTCTCTTACACTAGATGAGGGTCCATCACTTCCTACAAAGCAGAACGAGGAGTTCCGGCCATTCATTAGGAGGTTGCCAGAATTCAAATTCTGGTGAGTTTTCGGTTTTAAGGGTCTAAATTATGATTTCCAGGGGTGTCTACTGAACATTTTCATTTCTGCTGTCTATTAGTAAAGAATTGCTTATATAGTACTGTGCAAAAGTTAGAGAAATTTGTATGTACAAACTGTTAGCTGGGCTCTAATATTACATTAGGACAGAAATGATGGATTTTTTGTTTGTTAGTTTACATATTTCCAGAGCTCTTCAGGAAGAAGAGTATTAATTGTAGTTACCCTCAGACACCTGGCTTTGCTCAGTCAGTTCTTCACTAGGTTAAATTGGGTGTGCCAATCAAGGAATTTCACAAATCTAAGCAATTTCCTGGAGGAATCAGGAGCCAAACCTGTTTTAAACCAGTGCAAAAAAAAAAGTTTTTGAAAAAGTCTTGCTTTTCCTGCTTTCTAGTTTGCATTTATTCTAATGTTAGCTTGTGTTTGTTCTGACAGAAAGACACTATTGAGGTGAATAGTTTCAAAGAATTTGCATAGATGCCTAAGACTTCTGTACCGCACTGTATGCTTAGAATCAGGGCTGCTTTTGGTCTTGTTTCCAATGTAAAAAAAAAAAAAATCTATTATGTAAAATCTATAAACATGGACATCAAAACCTACATTAATTCCAGTGCAGTGTGAGTATATCTGACGTTTGGATTGGTTGATCAGGGGCATTAGTCATTTAAAACATTTTGTCCAGTCACCCCTTTTTTATGTGTTGGGGGAGAGAGAGGACAGTCGCCTTCAAAAACTTAGTCTAAGGCAGCCACAAAGCAACACAATGCGGCGAAACAAACGTGTCGCAAAATACACAGCAGATTCATTAACAGACACTGAGCTCAGGTCAGTCACATATGGGGCTGTTTGTTGTGGTTTAATGAAAAATAATCAGCTTCTGAACATGATTTTGTCTTCAACTTAATCATGAATGGCTTGATAAGAGCCTGAGTTAACAACCCCCCCAGTGGTGCAGGACAAAAGTGCCAGGTGCTGAATCAGAAGATTGCAAGTTTGAACCCATAGTGCAAGTAAAAAAAAAAAAAATTGAAACAAACTTTTGAGAAGTGTACAGTGTAATAGTCTCATTAATTTTTATATAAGTGTCAAGATAACATCCTATACAGGGGACAGGCTTAAATATAACATTGCACTGGAAATGTTTGATTGTGTCTTGCAAGCCAGTGCCGTTCCTAATGTAGAATATCACGAAACAGTAATAGGCACTTTCTCATAGTATCTTTGAAGACTGACAGGATCTGCCTAATACCAAGTTAGGCTTATAAGCAGAAATTATTCACCAGGTTTTCTCTCAGAGTTCAAGCTAAACGTGAGGGCACAGACTCCTTTGCAACCTGGACAACGTACAGCAACGTATTTCCTTTGTGTTGGCTGCAGTCCATAAACGAGACAGTACTAACATGCTTTGTGGCTTTTTACAGTCTCAATTACATTGATTCAGTCTCAGGATCTGTTATGGCCTTAGAGAACGATGTAGCTGTCTTCTTTAGATTTACATTTCTTTATCAGTTTGGGTCTTCAGAGATCCCCAGATGGTCCACAGATGGTCTGCATTCGGATGCATTGTTAAGACGAAAATGTGGATAGTCTGTGAGGTCCTGAAAACACCTTGGAAAACCTCTAAACTGACGTTTTGGTTTAGTCTAGGCGAGTGAAGACCAAATTGACCTTGTGGCTCAGTTGTAATAACCTGTCCCTCCACAAGATGGCCCCATTAACAGAACCCACTGGGCTTAACTGCTCTAGGCCCAGTGGGTCATCAGCTGGGTTTATTTGTAACACGATGGTGTTTAAATTTGTCATTCTGGACTTGAACTTAGTTTTTTACGCCTTGTGTCCAAGGCCAAAGTGTGTGTGTGTGTGTGTGTGTGTGTGTGTGTGTGTGTGTGTGTGTGTGTGTGTGTATATATATATCTCTCTCTCTC
>JBBIGB010000017.1:2368888-2381377 GCA_037577075.1 Alestopetersius hilgendorfi | reverse complement strand
TTGTTAATAATAATAATAATAATAATAATAATAATAATAATAATAATAATAAGAATAATAATAATAATAATAAAGCATCTTTTCTGTACTGTAGTACTGAATGATTCTGGCTGCATTTAGTTGTTTGTACCAGGCAACTGTGGCAGTACCAGGATACAGCACACAAACACACACATGGGATGACAAAAAGTGTGTGTGGTATTGTGCTGTAACACTGCTGTCTTTGTATCAAGAAGAGAGACAAAAGCACTGTCAGTTAGTGCCGTCTCCACCCGAGTGTGTGTGTGTTTGTAGATGAAGAGTGAGAGCGCTCATTCTGAATGCTGGTCTTCTGTAGTTTGAAAGCAAAGCACGAGCACCACTGTGATTTTGTGTCCACCCAAATGACATTATCTTACCATCCCAGAGTTACTTAGTAGGGTCAGGAAATAGCAGCATATTCTGTATAAACTGTGCAAAATGTTGGCCCTTTATTTTTACTTAAACTGTTTACATCAGAAAATGTGTAAACATTGAGAAGAAACACTAGACCAGAACAAACGAACTTCCTATTGTATGCTGGTCTGAAAATCTTTTTAAAATTATTTTAAGCAGCTCTCCATTTACATAAAGAAGGGCATTTTTTTTACATTGAAGTGGTTTAAAAGTCAAAAACAGAGCTCTACAATGCTCTATAATCTACATTCTGACAGATTGCAATACACTACAGGAAGCATAGGGGGCGATATGAAGGCCGAATGAAAAAAATGTAGAATAGTTTTATTAATTAATTAGTCAGATAATAGGCAAAGATTGATCATAGAAGTAACTGTTAAAGTAGCTCTAATTACTGTTGAACACCTAGTTTACTGGTGCAGTATTTAAGGTTGTTTACCTGTAAAAAGCAGGATCCAGTGGCCAGATGTTCCTGGATGGTTGCATTGTAGAGTTGCTGGGTAAATACAGGTTTGTTGTCATTGATGTCCTCCACATGAATGTTCACAGTGGCTGTAGATGTTAATGGAGGAAACCCTCCATCCACTGCTACCACCAGGAAGGCCAGGTCAGCATCCCTTTCCCTGTCCAAACCTGTAACTGTGCTAATAAGGCCAGTCTGGGGATCAATGTTCACCAAGTAGTCCTGATTCGACCGCAGGATTGAGTAGAACGTGGCAGAATCCTCGTCCTCGTCATGGGCCTTCACCTGCAGGACTGAGCTTCCGACAGGTAAATCCTCAAGGACGTGCACTTCATAGGTCTTTTGCTCAAAAGTGGGAGGGTTATCGTTCACGTCTGTCACTCGCAAGAGGAACGTTCTCTCACTCCTCAAAGGAGGAGAGCCATAGTCAGAGGCGACCACAGTCAACTCGTAGAAGTCCTTCTGCTCCCTGTCCAGCAGGCCGTCCACACAAAGGGCATAGAGGAATTCGTCCGTGGCCTTCAGGGTGAACTTCCCTTCTCCGCCTTCTAGGAACACGCTGACCTATTTGGCAAAGTGTTAAGGCACAATGTATTTGTAGACATATTTTTACAGAAACGAATTAAGGAGGTTCATTAACTGAGTAATGACAACTATTGCTAAGACAAACTGTTGCTTTTACTAAAATGCTATTAACTTAAAAGAAACCCTACCTTTTTGACCTCTCCCAGGTCTGGGTCCGAGACAGCGATCCTGGCCACGTATTCTCCATATCCAGCTCCTTCTGACACCTCCGGTTCTCCTGTTTCACTCAGAAACAGGATGTTAATGTTCGGGTGGTTATCATTGACATCCAGAACCCTGATGCCCACAAACGTACTGCTGTATTCAGGCTGGACACCATGGTCCCTTGCAGTCACTATGAGTTCAAAGTAGGGCTGGCTTTCAAAGTCCAGCGGCTTATTGATGCGAATGACTCCCGTCTTTTTGTCGATGATGAAAAACTCGTTGGGGTCACTCTGGCGCCGGTTGATCTCGTAGGCAACGAGGCCATTGTTGCCCAAATCTGGGTCTTTGGCATACACCTGGCACACAGGTGTTAAAAGTGGGGCATTTTCCCATAGAGCGGCTTGATACTCTGTCTGATTGAACACAGGCTGGTTGTCGTTTTCGTCCAGAACATTCACATGCACCTGTAGTCGTCCTGTCTTTGGTGGCACACCTCCATCAAAGGCCTCAACAATCAGGCTGTAGAAATCTTGGCCCTCTCTGTCCAGCTTCTCCATAAGAACCAAGTCAAAGCCAAGAATGGCACCACCTGCTCCACTGCGGAGCTCCACTTTGAAAAGTTCTTCTGCTTCACCCTTCAGAAGCCTGTAACCTTGAGTTCCAAACTGACCCTCGTCCAGGTCCAGAGCTCCAGGAAGCTCAAAGTGCGAGCCAGGGGGGCTCAGTTCGGACGCGTTGAGCTCCACTATGTCTACAGGGAACTTAGGCCAGTGGTCATTTACATCCTCGACCATCACCGTGACCTTGATGACTTCTCCAGTTAGGGTAGCAGCTGCAAACTCATACTTGTCCCTGGTCTCTCGGTCTAAAACGGTGGCCGTGGAGATGATTCCGGAGTCCGAGTCTATCTCCAGGTCCCTGAACACGTCTGAATCTCTACTTTCGGATATGAAAAAGCCACTGACCCCAGTGCCAGATGGCAAGGCAGTTCTAAGATCACCCACCACCGTGGAGCCCGGTAGACCCTCCTGGACAGAAAGCCTGAGGTGGTGCACCTGGGCAGACAGGCCATTCCTCGTACACACAAGCACAGCAAGCACACACTGCAGTGAAGTCAACAGGTGAGGCTTCATGTTCACCTGACCAGGTTCCAACAATGAAGACACTGCACACACACCTGCCTTGAACTTAGAGTCATGATCCTCAGTCACGAATGCTGAAACACGGTCCGCTTATTGGGAAAACTGGTATAGTCTGCATTATTCCAATCCTGTTATGTGTGTGTAAGAGAGTGTGTGAGCCCTTATTGAGCTCCAGCTCCAGTGCAGGTCACAGACTGACTGATCCTCGCTCACAGGAGAATGCACGCGTTCGGCTGGGGGCAGGGCTTGTTCAGTCACATGACACATGAACATGATGTGTGATGGACACACACACGCACACCCACACCCACACCCACACACTATGTGTATGTGTGTGTGTGTGTGAGAGAGAGAGAGGGAGAGAAAGAGAGAGAGAGAGATTCTGTTTATCTATTTACTGTTACTATAAACTACTGAGATCTCAGGCCTATTACAGGAGGCCTATTAAACACTCCACCAGAACTGCAGTGTGATCTACTGTTTGCAACAGATGCACACAAACTGACACACACACACACACACACACACACACACACACAATGAGAGAGTGAGAAAGATGATAGAGCGAGAGAAATGTTTACTCTTCACTGTTACTATAAACTGTTTAGATCTCAGGCCTGTTGTGGGAGGAGATTACACTTAGGGTGGAGGTTATTTTCCTGACTTCCAGTTTTTATTAGTATCAGTATAGTAGCTGTGTTGTTAGCGATTATATTGGTTGTAAGATTAGTAGCTGTACTGGCATTATTACCTGTTAGTTTTATTGGTAGTAGTTGTGTAAGTGATCTTAGCACTTGTATTACTTGTATTACTTTGAAGACAAATTCTACTTCTAACTCCACTAGCCCTAAACAAACACGAGATTCCCTGCGATTCAAAGATACAGAGCCACCTGCTGGACAAACCACGCAACTGCACCACCCAATTTACGATACCGGTTATATAGGTATTTACATTCTAGCACTGCAGGAGTTCAGTGTAAACTATAGAGTAGGGATACGGGTTTATCTTTATATTATCGTTAAGGGTAATGTATTGTTTAAAATGAAATTAGAGTTCTGGGAGCATTTTGGGGGGCATATTTCGGGTTTACACTATAATAGGCATTTTTATGGAGTGGAGGATTGGATTAGCATTTATATTGTTAGTAAATTATATATTTTTAATCATTTAGAACTAAAATGCTAAAAAAAAAAACCCCATAATGCCACAAAAAAAGCAAAAAAATGCATTGTTGTGGACATTTCCACGTAAAACGATCAGTTTGGTTTTCCACATAATCCCCAAGGCTTCCAAGTAGATAATTGCTCAGGGCATTACAGCCTTCCTTCCACAGTTCATCCTGGTGCCATCTCTTCCCCAGGTAAGCAACATACACGCACCTGGCCACCAGTGTGCCTAATATATTCCACCCTGTAGCAGGTACCACTATAACAAGACTGCTGCTATTTATTTCTCCTGTCAGTGGTTTAATGTTATAACTGATATAAGCATACACATATGCACACATTTTATGTAGTGCAGTTATTTTTCCTCCACTTACCTGTGAGAGAGTACTTTGAAAATAAAACTGTGCTGTTATCACACCAAGCAGAGACAGCAGACTTCTTTGGTGGGCTCTTTATTTTGCGAGTTGCTGCATTCAGGATAAAGACAACTTTCATGTGGATCATCTCACTAAGACAGTTTCAATGGTTTACTTTGAAAAGAACAAACTGAAACAGTTCATTTTTCAAAAGCTTTACTGAGTAATGAAGAGTGGAAAACGCGTTTACAAATACGCTTCAATGTTTCATGTCGCTCAAGAGCTTTGAGACAGCTTTTATATTCTGCTTCAACTGCAGGATTTGTAGTTCTGTGTGTAAATCAAATGGAGACAGAAAAAAATGTACACTAAGAGTTCATGACGGAGAAGTTGATTTCAAAGTTACTGTAACATGGGGGGGTGGGGGTGGGGGGGTCACATGGAGTTGTTCCAACAAAAAACAGCAAAAGCAGTAATAAAAAGAATAAAAAAAGAAACTTTAAAAGCGCTTTCTCTTGATGATCTCCGGCTTCCAGTTGAGAGGGTGGGTCTCCTCGGTCTGAAACACAAAAAAAATAAAATAATTAAACATAGGTGTCATATCCTCTTGCGCTGTAATCATTAACGATAAATAAGTACACATCCTCTACAGAGACCAGTTCTGGACATTCTACTACATAATTACTCTTTATTTACTAAACAGAACACATGGAGGAAAGGTCTATGCACTTAACTGTATATTGCAGGTTTTTATTTTGATACGGTATGTTAAACTCAGCCATGATTTTCTAGCTACTATTACTATGCAGTGTCCAGTCATTTGCTGAGCGTGTTCTCTGTAGAGGGTGTGTATTAATTTATACTTACAAAGTATATCATTTAACTGGGGGGTGAAAACTACATCCAGCTGTATCTATAGGAAGAAATATCCATGCCTCTACCATGTTACCATTAAAGCATGTGATCTGTTTTCATAGATTTACTATGTTTATATTAAACTGCTGCTGAACGTTTGCACATATAAAGCACATAATTACATTCCAGCATTCGGTTAGTTTGTACAGTGCAAATTCTGCTCATTTGCACAGTTTTTGGATAATAAAAAAATACCCTTTGCACTAACTTTTACTCCAAGTTGAGTGTATACACACACATACATACATATACACACACATATATATATACACACACACACATACACATATATATATATACACACACACACACATATATACACACACACACACATACACATATATACACACACACATATATATATACACACACACACACACACACACACACATATATATATATACACACACACACACATATATATACACACACACACACATATATATATATATACACACACACACACACACACACATATATATATATACACACACACACACACACACATATATATATATATATACACACACACACACACACACACACACATATATATATATAATTTTACACTGTTGTATGGCTTCTATTCTTTTGGTTAAACTTCTCTTCCATATATACTTCTCTGTCTACTTTGCTGCTGTAACCTGTTGGTCTAATAAAGTGTTAATCTCATCCCGTAATAATCTCCTGCTATTATATTACATTCATTTTTATTTTTATTGCATGAACACCACTTCACTTTCATACTTCTGCACTACTGATCTGCTGAGACTGCACACTTATGTTCTTGTTGTTGCACTATTGTTACTGTCTTTTTTAAAAAAATTTTTATACATATTGTATTCTTTCTTGTTGCACTGATCAAAGCTAACGACAGAAGAGTTTCCCTCGGGATAAAGAAAGTTCTTTCGTATCTCATCTTTCATGTATGCACGTGTATATACAATTTTTATTTTATGTATATAAATATATATAAACTCCCATACCGTGCACCAGGCGCTTCATCTCACTGTACCGAGCCCACAGGTAGGACTTCTGGTCCACCTTCAGGGCTGTGGATGAGAAGGAGCGTCCGGACACGTTCAGCGGCTCCTCCGGCCGTGGTTTGCTTCCTAGCTGGTGTCGGGACCCGGGAGATGCTGGTGGTCCGGCAGGAGGAGGGGTGCCTGAGCACAGTCCGTCTCTACACCTCTCCGTCGGGGCGCAGGAGGCACAGGGTGCTGCTCTCCTGCCGGAGGAGGGTCTGCCTTTCCTGGGCAGCGGAGGAGTCCTGCTCCCGCCCTGCCACAGAGCGCGTCCGAGTCCCCCGACCCTCTGGAGAGACATTTTACACTGTTTATCTCATTCTTTATACCACCAGAGCTGAACTTCTGTTGAGAGAAGTTCCACAACAGCCTCTGGAGGATGGAGCGACAGGCGTGACAGAGTGGGTAAGAGCAAAAGGTCGTTTCCTATTGGTCGACAGTGTCATCAATCACAAACGTCAGGCCAGCTAAGCACTGTCGTCCAATAGGAAAAGACCTTTAGCTCATACCCACCAAGCGGGATTTAGACACCTGCTACCCTGAATCCATCCGAACCCTGATACTACCAGAATAAATCAATCCCATTTTAATGTAAATAATTAAACGAAAAACTGTTTGTAACAACATCTTTATGGTTTGATGTGCTGAGGTTACTGTGTTAGATAAAGGGGTGGAGGCAGCTCAGTGGGTAGGATACTTGCTTCTGAACCAAGAGGTCATGGGTTCGAATCCTACCTTCAGCACCGCCACTGGGTCCCTAAGCAAGACCCTTAACCCTAAGTTGCTCCAGGGAGACTGTCCCCTGTAGTTAAAGAATGGAAGTCGCTTTGGATAAAAGCTTCTACTAAATGGCCAGGGTGCCCAAAACATTGGGTTTGTTTTGTTTCATGCATTGTGTACAACGTTCGTGGTGCAGGGACACAAAACAATCCTAAAGTACAGTTTTATTCAAACTTACCACACTTTGACCATGATTTCTATATCTACTATTTTTGATCCCTGGTTCCCATCCCCAGGGTAATAAACCCGAGTCATGGAGAACTGAAGAGGCCCACGCAGTTCTCAGGCCTTTGTGTTTACTATAGATTATTCAAACCCCCCACCAAAAAAAAAGGATGAGAACATACTTCTTACTAAAAAGTGAAAAATTACAACATAACATGGGGCTACAAGCTTATTCTACCACATTCTTTCACAAGTTTGAGATATTACCCCATTTTAAAGCTCTACTTGTCAAAAATAATTGTTGAACAGGCTTTTTTACACCATGAGTGTGAGCAACAACAACAACAAAAAAACTGTTGTGAAAGTTATTGTAAATTATTTGGTACAAGTTTACATGAAAATAATTCCCTATTAGTATATACTTATTCACTTTCTTTTATAGCAGCTAACAACCAGTGGCAATAAAACCATACAACAAAATTACATTTTAATATCTTTATTCTTATACTACACTTATTTCACAAAAAAAAGGCTGGGACTGGCATATGAAATGTTTTTAAAAGGAGTTCCTCAGTGACAAACTGTATCAAAGCCAACCAGAGAGTTAAAAAGGATTGAGAAGAATTTAAAAGGTCAGAACAGGCAAAAAAAATTCAGACTGAGGTAAGACATGAAGAGCAAAGAACCTTTGTAGCTTAAAATGAATTTCTTTTATGGAGTCCTTTCAATCAAGACTCTGCCATGACAAGTATATATTCTGCAAGGATCACAAGACTGTCTTCACACAGTAATAATGCAGGCGAACTACAACCACTCCACACATGAAGTTTTCTTTCTTTTTTCTTTTTTTTTACACTTATTAGCATGCTGCTGACCAGCCTGCATGGGCTGCAAGCTAGCAGGTCTTAACATGTGCTGACTACAAATCACAGTTCTCATACATCCAGTCCACAAGCTCACTGCTCTGACAAGAACAGTGACGCTTTTAATTTGCTATGACCTACAATTTTTGCCAGAAATGTCATCAGGTAGAAAACCCTGCCAACGGGGCGATCAGTGACTGCACAGAAAAGCACAAACTTCAACTTTTGATTGAAATTTTGTGCATTAAAAAAAAAACAAAAAAACTACACAATTAAATAAATTATTGCATTAAGTAGCTCCTGAAAACAATCAACCAAACAAAAGACTATAAGGCACTAATTTTAGATTCGGATTTCCGTGATGTGTTCCCTTTAGCGTAAACTAGTGCCTTATTGCTTTGAGAAATGTCAACAGTGTTACTTAAATAACTTATAAAGAACAAAACATGGCTTTGTCCCATACTTGTAACAGAGAATTATTAGATACAGTGCTTTGTACTTAACCCTGTGTTAAAGATTTAAAAAAGTAAAAAAAAATCAAATAAAACTCAAAAAAAAAAACTGGCAGTTTTTTTTTTTTGACTGGACAAACTTGATTGGTTATTTTTTTTTATGCCTGGTCTGGTAAGCAGCAAGATCTCCACACCTCAGCATAGACAACAGCTACTGATAACTTTGCATTAGCACCCCTCACTGTATCTGAGGCACAGAGGATGAAACAGGTTTGAGGGTCAAAGCATCTGCTGTTGTTCCAGGACACAAAAAAGGTCATCTTTAAGTGAACACAGATGTGAACGAATGCTAATCAGCAGGTCTCGGTCCAAAAGTCTGAAGGACAGGTGCAATGCATTACTGAGAATGAGGACATCACAGGGGAATGTAGCACATGAACATTTTGAACACCTCAGCTTTGCTCTTACTGTACTGATCAGTTGTTATTAAACCAATGATAGTTTAAATGAAGCAGGTTTCATTTCCATTTCCATCACACACAAGCCTAATGGGGACGTCACAGGAACAGTCAATCACATGCAGTCGGCTTTATATCACACGTTGGTCTCAAAGTGTTTTGGTTTTTGGTTCGATGACCATGAGAGACTGAAGGCAAACTGTGAAACTTGCCTTCCTCCTGAAAAGCCCATCATGAAATGAAATGAGGCTTTGGACAGCTTTCCGTTCCTCAAAGCTGCACAACACATGAGCTCATAAACCAGACAGTAAAAGAGAGAGCGGAGAGGAAAGAAAGGAAAAATCCAGAGAGAAAAAGGAGGAATGTGAGGTAGAAGCAAAGACAGGTTAAAAAAAAAAAAAGAACAAAGAATTTGCCCCAATAATAGTGAGAGAAGAGTAGATGAGAAAAATAAACTCAACATTCGATTTACAAATATTTTAGTGATTGGAACATAAAAAACAAAACAAAAGACAGATGGAGAGTAAGAGAGAGAGAAGCCCAATGTGTTGTGGTCTGTGATGAAGTGGATGTCAGGTCAGGTCTGGAGGGTTAAGGGTGTTTCTGAGCTGGGCATGAACACGGTCCACACACACTGGAGTAGGAGAGGAGGGGTGGTGGAGAGCTTTCACCGCTGCAAAACAGGCCGAAAGACACAATCAATCACATGTAATCATTCACTCACTGGAAACAATGATTGCATAGACAGACAGTGATGAACACAACAATGAGACGTTAAGGGTATTATGAGTGCTGAGAGGATTCAGCACAATTACAGCAAGTAATACTTCAGTGTCAGATGCTGGTGGATGGACATATTATAAATATGTTCTGAAAGTATCACTTTCTTCTGTGATTTAATTGGAATTTAAAGTATTTCATGAAAGAAACACTCCAGACTGTTTCAGCTTAATCTCTAATGCTTGTTGGAAGGCCCCTGCACTTCTACTACGAGTGTTTAGAGTCAACATGTTTTCTGTCCTTTCACAAGTACAGGCAAACACGATGAAACTGACCACAGCGCACACATGCGGGCAGACAGAGATCAGGCTGAAACATGCTTCAGTGCTCCCTTAACTAATGCAACAGTTTCGCTGGGCTAATTGCTTTCCTGTGCTGTGGAAATAATGGCAGTGGATGCTTTACTTCTATACTGTGTTCTGATAATGTCTCACACGGTCGTAATGTTTCCAAGTTATTCTAATTTAAATACGCAAACGATCATTTAACATGTTTCTGTTCAGGTCTGTTGGTACGGTTTGGCTCTGAGCTTCGTCTGGTGTGTGTTGCTCGGCGCGTTGTGTCTACACCTGTGTGCCGTTTCTTGCGTACGTCCTGTTGCCTTCCAGTCCCATGGTGTGGATTAGAGAACACGTCTTCCATGTTACTAAAACTGGAGCTCGATCGAGTTTCAAACCTTGATGATGATGCTGCACTACTAGCCCCTAAAGATTTACGGTTCTTGCTAATCTGACCACTAGAGGATGCTACACCGCAGCTTCTCAGAGGTGGTGGAGACTTGGATGAAGACGCGGACGCTGTGCTCTGTAAACGGTTTACGCTAGCTGCCTCCATAGAACGTGATTTGGAGATGTTGGACTGCTTTTTGAAAACCAAATGCTCAGCAGTGGATTTTGAATGAGATCTTACGACATACTCCTCCATTTTGACTCTTTTTTTCTCCGATTTTGTTGCAACAACTGGGTTTAATCTTGAGGAAATACTGTCTGTTGATCGTGAAGAGGAAGGCACAGGGCTGCTTGCTGGTAAAGAGGCACGGCGCACCTTGATAAAGGTGTTATTGCGGCATGGCGCGGACACTTTGATGCTTTTCGCCTGTGCGTCAGCAACCTTGGGTTGGCGTGAAAGTATGGCAAAAGGCCCCAAACCGCCTGCCGTATCGTCTAACGAGCGCGACGAACCTGATCCCCGGCTACGGACAAACGTTGCATCGCGAGCAAGACCAACAGACACCAGACTCTGTGTGGAAGCGGACGGTAAAGGCTCATTGGAAAAAGATGACGATGAGGAAGAGGAGGAAGTGTGTCTTACAGGACTGCCATGCAGGCTGCGTGAGAGCATCCTCAAATGGCCACTCATGGTTTGAGGGCCAGAAGAGGATACCATCACGGGGCTGGCACGCGGGCTGCTCCTCAATGGACTCCGTGGCGCTCGACCTGATTTGGTGCCCAGCTGCTTTGTGCGGGAGCGTCGTGGACTGCCCCCGTTGCTGTGGGAGACCAAGGGAGCCTCCAGGTCCTCTAGTCGCTGCGTCAAGGCCAGCTTCTGCTGGATAGCCATACGGAGAAGGGAGTTGAGTGTCTTCTTCTCATCCTCTGCAGCAGCCAGCTGCCTTTGCATCTCATCTAACTGAGTGACATACTGGTCACATCTGAGGGAGAAAGAAAGAAAAATATTTAGCACTGAAACACATTAAAATGCTTAAATATACAGAGTTAGCAATCAAGAAGTGAGGCATTATTTTCAATTGGTTACCATTAAACATTTTGAATGACAAAAGAAGGCCAACTGCAAGAAATGGTCATTGCTCTGGTTGCCCACATGGGTGCGCCATACGCAAATCTTGTTAATACTAAAAATTAATAGGGTAGTGTTTAACAAAACAGGAATTGAAAATTGCTATTTCTATGTCAAGATTGTGGTAAGGAAGCTCTCTTACCACCTACCATCCCTATTCCTGAGTGAAGCCATTATTGACTAAACTAAAAGGCCATAAACCTGCATAAAACCCAGACACAACACAAAATTGGATCATTTTCCCAAGATGTCTGTATGTACCTCCTGAAGTGTGTCAGCTCACACGATACAAGACAAACATGATTAAGAGGGAGGATATTTGATTTCTAAAGTCACAATCTAATATTCTGCCCAAAACACAGCTCAATGTCTCCAAACTACAAAAGATTACAGTCTTCTACCCCTGTAATATTTGTTCCCCTGTTATACAAGTGTGTGTGTGGAGGAGGTGTGGGGGGCTACGGCTACATGTAAGCCAACCCTGCCTGAATAAACATCATCAGATTGTCACACACCCCATGTAAACCAGTAAGTTAAGCTGCTCTGGCAGCAGCAGAAAGTAGTTTGTGAAGCCAGTGTTGGTACAACAGTAATAAAATGTTACAGTATACTGTGGTATTGGACACAGGACAAAACATACTGGCTTTGGAAGACTTTTGTTTACCATTAGAAATAAAAAAAAAAAAAACCCACCCACAAAGAGACAACTGGCTTTGACTAGGGGTTAAGTATGGGCATATGGGAATGATGCAGACTACAACACAATGCAGCATCAGAAACCTAGATACATCTACATTTTACATTTACATTTATGGTATTTTACCCAAAGCGACTTCCATACCTTAACTACAGGGGGCAGTCTCTCCCTGGAGCAACTTGGGGCTAAGGGTCTTGCTCAGGGACACAGTGGTGGTGCTGAAGGTAGGATTCGAACCCATGACCTCTTGGTCTGGAGGCAAG
>JBBIGB010000017.1:2272883-2284375 GCA_037577075.1 Alestopetersius hilgendorfi | reverse complement strand
GTCCCTTTTCATCCGTCATCACACGAACACTTAAGGTCTTACCTGTGAACCACAGGCTTAATTAGAGGCACAGTTTAGGCACACGCTCCATCTTACAGAAGGCTACCCAGTGTCAGTATATGGCTAGAAAACATGTAGATTTCAGGTGGAGAGAAGCTTCTCTTACCATACTCAGAGAAAACACTTCGCAGTTTCTCATTGTCAAAGTCCTCTCCAAAGTTCTTGATGTAAACATTGGTGAATTCCATGGCCTTGGCTCCAAACTCCGCCTCCCGCTCTTTACGAGACTTAAAATGTCCAACAAAACTGTTCATTCAGACCCAAAAACACGCGACATGGAATTAATTTATTAAACAGATAAGTTTCACTTACTACTTTGTGTTTACTACTACTATAGAAAATACAACAAACTGATAAACTGATCAGTTGCTCTTGGGGGGGTCACCTATATACCCTATTACAATCAAGGGCTGATTTAACATCTTCTGCAATCCCTAATATTTAGTCCACATGCCTGGTGGCGCTCTCATTCCGCTTGGTCATTTCAGCTCAAACCCTACAGCAAAGCACTGACCTACATGTGAACAGCTGACTGTTTTGCCCCAGGGGACAGACTGGGCCTGGACTCCTTTCCAGTTCTTTACCTGCCTCTTTTCTGAACAAAGAAAGTTCAAAAGATACTATTACAAAAGGTGAAATTTCCTATGATTCTAGCAAAACTATGTATACCTCCTTTCCACACAATTAATAGCAGATAAAAGCACAAAATCTAAAACCTGCATTATGTTAGGATGGGCTTAGAGTGGGCCTTTATGGAGAGACAGCCTTGTCAGAGTTCTCCTACAAGGTAAAAGCGGAAAAACACATACACTTTGCGATCATTTAGCAGCATGCCGTTCATTGTTTCAATGGCTCTGTTAGCTGCCTCCTGGGTTTCGAAGTGCACAAATCCATAGCCTTTCGAGCCATTCTCATCACATACCACCTATGAAAAAGAGCTCATTTAGTGCCTTAAGACATGCATATGATTTATATACATATAACAGGCCACAGGAAACCTAGAAAATTACCAGAATAAAGGGTCAACTCAAACAATTACATCTGATTTGCATTTTTCTTTATATCATGTAGCAGCTTTACAAAATTCTGCACACTAAACCTAAAGCTCACCTTACATGACAGAATGTTTCCAAATGCAGAGAAAGTATCATAAAGTGCCTTGTTGTCAATGGATTCGTCCATATTCTTGATGAAGATGTTCCCCACTCCAGACTTCCTTAGACAAGGGTCTCGTTGTGACCACATGATCCTGATTGGTCGACCCTTTATAACTTCATAGTTCATTGTGTCCAGTGCACACTCCGCTGTTGTAATAAAAAATAAATAAATAAAGGGACATATAGAAATGGTCGTCACACCAATGGTCTACGTAATTCCTGGTTATGGCCTCATAATGGTGCTTGACTTATCATTCTAAGTCAAGGACCATTTTGAGGCCTTGAACTGCTTCCTAATGAGAAGCAGTTCAATTGTGAGAGCTCACCGTCAGCAGGTTGCTGGAAATTAATGTAGGCATATCCAAGGGACCGGCGTGTGATAATGTCTCTGCATACACGGATGGACATGATGGGTCCGGCGGGTGAGAACTTTTGATAGAGCATGGCCTCTGTGACATCAGGGTGCAGGTCGCCCACATAGAGGGAAGCCAAAGGGTACGCTGGACCACTGTTGTTCATCCTTCAAACTCTGCAACCTAAAAGGATGATTAACTTTTCCACACTGAGACGGAAAAGACCTTTTCCGACTGAATGGAACCTCAACAGAAAATTCTTCAGTGGGTATACCTTCAACTACCTTTACAACTTTTCACTATAGGAAATAATCAACACAACAAATGAATAAGCCCATCGATAAAAAAAAACAAATGCTGAGCACAGAGTTTGAAATAAAACTAACTGGACTGTTAATGCTCTATATATAAAATACAGTTATTGCTGTAAATAGAGCCACCAATGAAATAAGTTACATCTTACCTGTAAAGGCTGACCAAAGATGGTGTTTATTAGGCAGTATGTGGTAAAAGTCTTGTAAAAGTGATGTCACTTCAGTTTCATGAGTAGCTATAGGTTTGGCACCAGACATGTTTCATTAAAAACGTTTAGTTAAATGGTCTAGAATAAGGCACGTTTAGAATTAATTTTGGCTTATTGTAGACCAAATATAGCATTAAATGTTATTCTATGAAAAAAAAAAAAGCCTCAACAACGATTAACGACACAAATGCAACTAACATCTACAGCTTTTTGCGACATCTGTCTCAGAAAAAGAGCTTCAAATACATAGACAAAAGTATTGGGACGCCTGACCATTACACCAACAAATATATTAACTACACTGCATTCAAATACATACAACTTTAATTTGGAGTTGATGTCCCTTTGCAACCCTAACACTTCCCACTCTTCTTGGACAGCTTTCCAGAAGATTTTGTACTTTCTGTGGAAATTTGTGCCCATTCATTCTGAAGAGCATTGATGCTGGGCAAGAAGGCCTGGCTCGCAATCTCTGTCCTAGCTCTTCTTAAAGGTGTTGGATCAGGCCATTCAATTTCTTTCACACCAAACGCATCTAACCAGGTCTTGCTTTGTGCATTGTGGCACAGTCATGCTGGAACAGAAGAGGCTTTTCAACAAACGGTGCCCACAAAGTTGAAAGCAGGTTATTGTCCAAAATGTCTTGGTATGCTAAAGAATTAAGATTGCCCTTCACTAGAAGTAAAGGGCCATATGATATTAAATAATTAAGAGGTGTGTCCCAATCCGTTTGCTATTGCTATTTATTGCAGCTAGTGGCCACAGCTATCAGCACACGGGGCATCTGACTAAAGCAGTTTTCTAGCGACCTGTTTGAATGACAACAATATGACGTGGAAATGGAATTATGATTTCCACACAGTTAATGAAGTGTTGAAAAATTTTTATCCAAATTTGTGGTTTTTTTTATTATTAAAATAGTGACTTCTTAAATATAAAAAATAACCACAACAACAATAATACACGCGCACACACAGCACAACAAAACTAGCAGATTTCCTAGTTACCTCAAGGCGCTAGCCAGACAGGCGCCGTACTCCGACCCACCTCACAAAGAAACGTTACAAGACCTCAAAGAAAAGTTAGCTAACTTAACAATGTCCCTTATTTGTAGTCCAATAATCTTACCTTTGCACCTAAATAAAAATGTTGGGACTGAGTGAGGTCTTTTCTCCAGGGGTACGCCGGGCGGTCCTAGAGTAAAATGTTTGTTTGATTAAGGTCTGGAAACACCTGCCATATCAATGCGCCTCTTCGTTGATGCCAATTAAAAGGGGCGTGGACTCGAAAATTGAAATGTCGGTCCGCGATGATATATAGTTCCTTTAAAGTAGGCCTTACGAGTATCAGTGGTCTTCTTTTAGCAAGTGAACCCGCATCCGTTGTTTTGGGTGTGACTGCAGGTCGTAACATTTCGCAATATTACGATATAACGTTTTATTCGCAATATTAAAAATACTGCGTCTGGACAAAAGTATTGGGACGATTGACCAACAGGAACAGATTGGTATTGCTTTCGTACACATAATAGGGAGTTGTTTCTGCAGGAATTGATGGCCATTCTGTAAAGCGTTGATGAAGTCAGGTATTGATGTTGGATGAGAAGGCCTGGCTCCCAGTCCTCGTTCGAGTTCATCTCGAAGGGGTTGAGGACAGGGCTCTGTGCCGGTCAGTCAAGTGTACACGAAGTTGGAAGCGTGGTTTTATCTTGGTCTGCTGAAGCATTAAGAATTCCTTCACTGAAACTAAGGGGTTTAGTCCAAACCATGAAAAACAAGTGTCCCGACACTTTTGTTAGCCTGAGCCCCTCAAGGGTGAAAGCCATCATTGTAGCAGTACCTTAAGTCAAGCACTAGGGGGCAGACTCGTGTGCAGCACTGACCTGCGTGTTTTTCATTGCTGCCCAGTAAACAGCTGGGCAGCGGCGATTAATGAAGCACTGATCCTGCACATGCTGTCCTAATTTTTCAGTCTTAAAAAAGGTGAATTCTTTAATTCTGTACAAAATGTGCTACGTATTATGCATACACAAACATATGCATGCTATTTATTATGGAGGAAATCTGTTACAAATCATGTTTGCCTCTGCATTTCCCTCACAGTTGTGTTTTAGTAATTTTAGGCTAGAACCTTATCTCTAAACTATCATATGCATACTTAAAGATATTAAATGGATGTCTGGTTCCTTTCACCATTGTTGTGAACTATTCTGACTTGCTAAGATTTATATCTTGTTCATGGTAAGCGCCGAAGACATTTTTTGTATTTTCCCATTTAATGTAATTTTTCAACTATAATTACAGTATCAGTGCAATTGTTTGAGACTCTTTTTACCATCAGTCCTTCACAAAAATACTAATCCATACACATTTTCAGTTTAAAACTACTTTGCTGTGTGGAGTGTTTGAGGGTTGTGTCCACATATGAATGGCAGAGTCTGTGATTAAACTTAAAAACTAAATTTCCATCATAGCTTCCAGCACTTACTGCAGTGTGTGTAGAATGCAGAATCTTAAATAAATACACATTTCCCAATGAAATTGAATTTTTCAGACATTTACTTTATGAAATGGCCACCTGACCATGTGTCCGAACAGGGCTTTCAGTGAATAACCCTAGCACCGACACCCGGAATCCAAGCTGAGAGGCATAGCATCATAGGTCCAAAAACAAGATACAAAACTCAAGAATTACAGTGTTTGGTGAAAATAAACTGCCAGTTTAATAACCATACAATAAAACCTGCAAATACCATGACGAATTACACTAAAAAAATGTCCGTAACAAAAAAAAAAAAAAAAAAAAAAGAAAAGAAAAAAAAAAGGAAAAAAGGATGAAAATGCACAACCAGCTAAGGTGGAAAAAATGGGAATCATTAGGAAGGACTTTTAGAGTTCAAAACCCCGACTCCAAAACACACACACACACTCACTCGTTCTCAAACAATCACACTCAATCTGTCTTTCATACACACACTCAGTCAGTCTCTCTCTCACATTCACTCATCCTTTCATACAACAAATAGGGACTCGCTATTCAGTACAACCTGTTAAAGTCACAAACAAAACTACTGGACCTGCTGACATCGGCATGTCACCCTGTGAGCCCCCCATCCCCGCCGCCGGTGCCTGTGTGAGGGGCTTCAGTGTGTGTCTTGCTTCAGGTGCATCTCGTGATGATCATACAGAAGGTAAGGGGACATGGGATTGGGGCTTAATGGAGGAGAGGTGGGGAATGTAAAGTAGGGTGGGGTGGGGGGTTGGTGGAAGCCGTCTGTGTAATTTCTCTTTTTTTTTTTAATTAAGATGAGTGTATGTGTGCGTGTGTTTGGAGATCAGTGCAGCTCCTCTAGTTCTCTCCCTCGCCTGCGTCTGCTTCGTCACCTTGGTTTTCTGACGTCCACAGCTACAGAAACGAAACAAACGCATACACAGAAATATTACATAACGTCTACCAACCAGGTTCTGAAACGTTGAAGTGACAATAATGCTGAGGAACTTAGGAAATGATCACTTACGGTGAGATTGTCCCTTAGTAGTTGCATGATCAAGGTGCTGTCTTTGTAAGAATCCTCATTTAAGGTGTCAAGCTCAGCAATGGCTTCATCAAAGGCCTGGTAAAAGACATTTTTCCATTTCTTTAACAAATTACTCACAAATACAAGATAAATCCAACAAGATAAATCCCCCATAGCTGAAACCTCAAGCTCTCTTTATATGGTGTATCCATTTCATAACAAAAGCAACATTACTGGGCATTCGAGTTAGAAGTATTTTTCCAACTCCTTATACATAACCAGGTTTTGTTATGGCAGCAATAATATGCAATAACAGGGGTGGACTTAATTTGCTATATCTGTATCAAGTATTAGTGCTGCTAGTAACATGTTCTAACCGTCTTGGCAAGGTTGCAGGCCTTCTCGGGAGAGTTGAGAATCTCATAGTAGAAGACAGAGAAGTTGAGAGCCAAACCAAGCCGTATGGGGTGCGTGGGCTGCATGTCTTTCTTGCTGATCTCAAATGCATCCTGGTAAGCCTTCTGAGAGTTGTCAACTGTGGCTGGATAAAGAGACACCACCACAGACTCAGTCATGCAAGTCTTATAAAAACACAAAAATTCTCCATGATGAATGATATTCACTTACCGCTCTTATTATCTCCAGATGCAACCTCAGAAAGGTATCTATAATAATCACCCTTCATTTTCAGGTAGAACACCTTACTCTCAGCTTGGGAGGCATTAGGAATGAGAAACTTCTCCAGCAGGCCCTAAAGAAGAAACAGATGCAGATTTCTTCGTTTGAAAAACTTAACTGAAAAAGAAATTAATTTTCTGAAGTCTTCTGAAGTCCTCCACATTTGATAATGTACTAGAAAAACATGAAGCAAACTTAACATGAAATCATGTTATCATGTAAAATCATTTGAAATCTCAACCAAATTTGTCCAACAATCCTTAATATTTTTTAGAGTTTGAATCCATTAATAACAAGATGATCAAAGCTGCAGTAGGGTCAAGTGTTGCCTGCTGCATTACCAGAACATCATTGCAGATTTCCTGCAGCTCGCCCTCGATCTTCTCCCGATACTCGCGTGCCATCTGCTGCTTCTTCTCATTACCCTCAGTCTTCTGCTCAATGCTAGAGATGACACGCCAGGAGGAGCGACGGGCCCCCACCACGTTCTTGTAGGCTACAGAGAGCAAGTTGCGTTCTTCATTGGACAGCTCCGTGCCCCCCTCAGTCACCTCCTTCATGGCAGTAGCCATATCGTCATAGCGTTCAGCCTGTTCAGCCAGCTTGGCTTTCTGCACCAAATCACTCTTGTCCATTTTCAGGCTGGAAAGACAGATGGGGAGCGAATTTGAATGAAACTGACATGGGGACAAAAACGATAATCAAAGGCGAAGGGTTTGTAACTAATCATACTTATTGATTTTCCTAATATTATTTAGACCTGGCAGGTTAGACCTTTTGTACGTTTGCTGCTGAGGTCATTCTAACGGAGATTTAGAAACAAAACTCTGAACCTTGGACAGAATTTGCTGGAGGTACCTTTCTTTGCTTTATACTTTACACTGTTGACATGACAGTTCAGGACAACGTGTCCGTAAAATGTCAAACCAAGTTGGAAGATTTACTACAGATTACGCGCAGGGCGTTGCTAGGCACCTTTTCTACAAGAGAAAGGAGAAATAAGATGCCGGGAGCTTATGTGGCGGACCAAGGCCTTGCTGCCATTAAGGCCATCGTTTTTTTTTTTTTTTTGTGTACGATGTCAAAGCAGATTTGCATGGCGAATCGAGGACACTCCCGTTCGACGGCCCTTCTTAAAGCTGTGACAAATATCACAATGCACTAATGAGGCCATGACCCATTTTCACACCGCTGCATGCTCGATCACTCGGGACACGGAGTGCTGCATGGCCGTGGCGATTCGCTGTTCATATTTGTGCCATCAGAACCAAACAGGTCGGACCACCCTGCTCCACGCCGAGTCTCGGGACAGCTAGCGACGTCTCCGTGTTAAAACCAACGAAAAGTGGCCGTTTCGTTGCGGTCCTCCGCCCTGTCCTCCGCGTTTTAAGGACATAAAACGATCCGCTGGTACCGCGGAGCCTAATCCCGAAGGCCTCGGAGGTCTCGATTCAGATCGATGCACGAACGTTAGATAAGTTAGCCTCCTGGCTACAATGACGTTAGCCAGGTTAGCTAATCTGTTTTAGACCGGATACGTCAAAAACCACGAATATCTGCAGAAATGTGGACGTCTCGTTGGTATATTCGCTTGCGTACCGATTCGACAGACCGATCTGACGAGACTAAGATGGCTTTGCCCTGCGACTGTGGGTTTTTTTTCCCCTCTGCAGTGCTTTCTGTCGGTCAGAGGGACGGAGGCCTCGATCTGAAGAACGAGGAGGGGCCGGTGAATCACCCAGCGAGCAACAAAGCAGCATTTTTTTTATAGTTTTTAGACGTACTCTATGTAATGTGCGTTTTAAAATGTTTAGTAAAGCACTCCTTTTTCCTTTTAGTGTAGAACAATCTCTAGTAAACGCAACAGGTCAGCCCCCTTTTCCCCCAAAATCTAGTTAGCTCGATGCTAGCCGCTGAGGCGTAACGCTAGCTCTTTTGGCTAAAGCTAACGCTAACGACCGCGACTGCTCCTTTACTCGGGCTCAGAGGCTCGCGCGCGCGTTCAAAACGGCACTTTAAGCCACACGGTCGCTGTCGTGATGATTTAGGTGGTTAAAGTCACCTTTAAACGGCGTTTAGTCCGGCCTTTATCCGAGAGAGATGCAGCTGGAGTGTCCGTCCTCCGTCTGGCTCTTCAGTCGCTCTGGGCAGTCCCACTTCCGCTCGAGCTGACACATCCGTTTTCCTATAAACCCTGCCAGCACCAGCACAACCAACCGAGGGTTTCTTTCGGAATAAAATGCTTAAATGGGGAATTTATTTAAACGTCGGACTGTTTTTAACACCCCTAAGACGTTTTGCACTCTAGTAAGCTGTTTCCAGCTACAAACGGTTCTATACAGTGTTTTCCAGACACAAGTGCCCCACAATAAACAAGTGTGAAGTGTCTTGTCTGTCTCACATGAATACAGCACACAGTGTGAAGAGCACGATATTCGTGCTCTACATTTAACCTCTTCATCATGCGAAGCAGCAGACAGTCAGGAACACACTACCCAGGGAGTAATGTGTGTGTAGGCACTCAGTGGAGTATTATCAGAGGTGCCACTAGCAGTTCTGGGATTCAGTCCCACAGCCTTCTGATCACAGGGGCAACTCCCTAACCAGCACCTACTACCCCTGACAGAATATCTGAAGCAGGTTATATTTGTCTTGTAAGGGCAATGAGAGTTCAAATATACGCATTTTGCAAGAAAACAAAACAATTACACATGCAAAAGTATTTATTAGACACACAGTGACATTTACACACAAACGTGTACATAACATAACTCTGAGAATGTAGTGAGGTTCACGTGTGTGACAGGTCCATCCATGGCCGTCAGTTCATTAACACAACCAGCAGTAGGATGTTTTACTTCTTTATGCCCCGGCAATCACCAAAAAAATTCCCTTTTCAGAAAAGCAGAATGTCGAGAGACGAATGAGAGACTGGATGCAGAACTCTGTGGAGCTGAAGTTGATCCGGGTTAGGCAGAAAGGTTTATTTGTGGAGCCTGTAGGCGATCTTCCTGCTTTGAGCACAGACCACCTGTGCCTTTTTAGGTTGTACACTAACGGGACGAGGACAGCTGAGCCCATAAGAAGCTGTAGGTGAAGAAGAAAGCGAAAAGAGGAGAACGTTTTAAATTAAAACGGTCAATTGAGTTCCAGTATTGAGTCTTATTTGTTGCTCTAAATATGCATTTGTCAACAAATCACAATATGTTTGAAAGTGATCTTGAATGCCATAATAGTATACATGAGAGAGGACAGGAGAGCAGATAACTAGTACCTTAAGGCCCATGCATTTCCTCTGGTCATGCTCTGGTTCGGCTGCCCACCGCAGGAATGTACAAACATCCTTAGCCACCTGGCCCATTGTTGCCGGCATGCCTGTAACACGGGAAATAAAAAACAATTATATCTAAAACAGTTCTACAAAAACCTCTTCCTCAGAGTCTCAGTTTACTCCAAACAGCAACATCTTCCTCTAGTCGCCTCCTTCTGAGCCTTATGTGAGTAATGACAAAGGAAATGCCTAATTGTTCAAATTAATAGTGGAAATCAATTAAAGGGGTCTGTGTCTAACGCAGGGATAGTCTTGTCACAGACTCAATTTTCCCTTTAATGTAAAATCCCCAGTCAAAATGCATAATCAAGAACATACTTGCAGGGTTTGTCTATAAAATCCTTACCCTCATCATACTCTGGGATCTCATTATAGATGGGTGGGGCCATGCCAGTGGCCTGGCCAGGGAAGTAGGGGTTGTAGTAGAGCCCCTCTCTTACAGACACTCCAGCAGGTGGACCACAGTATCCTGTCAGCAGTAAAAACAGTCCTCCCCACCATTCCTGACGAGTAGACATACAGACACAGAGGATTAACATGCATCATTATTTCTTTGAATACATGTTTTCACTTTGTTGTAACAACTAAATGTTTATTAGCTAGAGGGGTCTATTTGAAGGGCATACTAACAGTGTGGCCATGAAGGTTAAGTGGAGTTTTGGGTGCCATGTTAATTAAAGCTTTCTAGGTATAATAATGAATGGTGTTGCACCTGTAATACAAATACTGTTAGAGAATGTCACCCATCCAGACTACCACAAATGCATGCAACTATGTGCAAAAGTGCACACAGTTTCATTTGAAGTCAAAAATAAATAGAAATCCAAAGAGAGCAAAATCAAATACACTTATAATAATAATAATAAATGATAATCATAATAATGCTTATGTGGCCATTTTTCAATATGGCAAACTCAAGGCTCAGAGATGGAAACTGTGTCACGACTGTTTCCTGTAGATGTGTAAGTATTTGTGTCATTTGACTGAAGTTTTCAAACATTTGCATGGCATTGTGTGTATATAGCAATAACCTTTTTTCTGATGCTTCATGATCTAGACAAATGATCATATTGCAATATGCCTGATGCCAAAATCAATATATTTGTGAGCACTGAGCCCAATTCAGTGCCTTTGTTACCTGGAATTAACAATGTAGCTGAGGTCAAGAGGAAGAGTTTCATTATTAGCAGCTTGTGCAGCCTCTGGGTTGGCATAAGGCTTTGGAAAGTAATCAGACAGTTTCCCTGGACGAGTGAACATCTCTCCCGTCTCATCTGGCCCGTCTACCCCCTCAATCTGAAGGAGACAGAGTGCAAAAGAGCAAGAGAGTGAGAGACACATTACCTGATAAAATGTCATGGGGTGTGGATCATCATAAAGTAACAGTGTTTGCACCACAGGATGTCGCTACTCGTGTAATATGTGCTTATAGTTGCTGGCTATTACACAAGCATACAAAGCAATTGCTGGAACTAATGACTTCCAATGATACAGCAGAATGATTAGGAATCCATTTGCTTTCTCCAAGGAAACAACCTACGATTCATCAGGATGTGTTTCTTTTTTCTATTGCTCGAGGTTCAGCTTTTCTTCTGCCATTTGTTGTCATAAAAATATTTGTTTTGTCTCATCCTTTTAAAGGCGCAATTATTGTTAACTGTAACACAGAGGTCCACGCTTATTTTTAGGTCCCTGTAAAAGAACGAGCCATAAATAATCAGAAAACCAATCGTGTAATTATCAATCTCTCATCCACTTTACTTGGAAACTAAATAGTTAGCAGGCATAAATGTATGTTTAATTCAGAAAAAGTGCCCTTTAAGGACCTAAAATGTATCTTAGTTAAATATTTGACATGGATTTAAGCTGTTTT
>JBBIGB010000017.1:2234784-2247238 GCA_037577075.1 Alestopetersius hilgendorfi | reverse complement strand
TAATGACGTAAGCGTGCTCCGGCACGAACGCAGAAATCTAATGTGAGTGCGGGCCAGAGGGGGAGTGGGGAGGGGGGACAATCAAACTCGGGCCCGGTTCAGGGCAACCGTGCATAGTGTGAGTACACCCTCAAATTATTTCACAAAATGTCATTAACACATATACAAAACACTGAAGACACAAATGCTAACATACTCACATGGACTGGCATGTTGAAGTAGTCAGCCTTGAACGTGTCGGCCATCTCGCCGAAACTCTGTAACGTGTACTCTCGTGTGGCCTGCTCAAAACCAAACGCCTCTGAAGGTTTCTTGCACTCCTACACACAGACAGCCTATATTTAATACTTACGACAAAAAGATCTAAAAAAAGTTGATGTGCAGTGAGTTTTTTCACATGAATACATTAAACAAAACTAGAATCAATTCAAATCCATTATACAGTAAATAGTGATTTTATGTACAGTATTGTGTTCCTCACGAAGGCCCAGTATTATTTGTAATTTCCATCAGAAACCAATTAATCCTTTACCATAATAAATGAGGAGCTGCTGATAGAATTTCACAAATCTAAGCAACAGCTGGCGGAAACAGGAGAAATCTGGAATCGAACCCGTGTCCTCCTCCCCAGCCCACAAAATACCAACAACTTTTTTTTTTTTTTACACAAAAGAAATCTGGATACTTTTAACTGCTTTCTTGTTTGTTTGCATTCATTCTAAAGTAAATTCTGCCAGCAGAAACACACATTATCACACCCTGAGAAAAATAACTTTGCATAGGTGCTAAAGCCTTTTGCACGGACCCACAGATGTAGAACGATTATGTAACTTTTTCTTTCTCTCTCACACACACACACACACACACACACACACACACAGAACTAACACAGGGGACCATGGTCAACGCTCTGATCTTTCTCACCTCTGCCACACACTTGGGACAACGCCAGTTGCCCTTGGGAGGGTCTGTGAGAGGAGGCAGGAGGCAGAAGGTGTGATAATTATCATCACAACCATCACATAGCAGCAGCTTCTCATCCTCGTCCCCACGGCCACACATCCGACACACAAACGAGTCCACCTAAGAGAACAAGATAATCTTGAAGTGTGTGTATATCTTGAAAATATGTATTCTATAGAGAGTTGGCTTCTAAAAGGATTACAGCAAACACAGAATGATGTTAATGCTAGCTTCATGTCATTAAAACAATATGTTACAACAGTTTACTGCAAGACTTAAGTCTACATTTTTGTCTCGAAAAAATGTTTGTCTACAGATTCCAGTTTTCTTGACAAATTCCAGGCATGTACCAGTGTTAAAGTTACGCAAAATTTCACAGTATTAGTACTTAACATGATGAGCAACATTTGGACTATCCTACAAGCATAGGTTTTTTCGAACCCTAGCTCTAATTTACTACAGTTCCACCAAAACAGTACTTTCTACTCTCGCTCATGCACACACTTACAAACTGAGGGTTGCTGAGATTGCGCCGAAGCCTCATTGTCATCTTGGTGCAGGGCTCATCTTTAACAGATCCATGGAGTTCATCACCGTCGTCCTCCTCCTTTTTCTTCACCTCATTCTTAACTATGAGGTTTGGAGGCGGAGGAGGTATGTCCGAGTCTGTCCTTGTGACTTGTGTCTCTCCCGGTTCCTCTTTAATGGTGCCAGCAGCACTGCCATCTCTAACTATTACTGTCTGGGGCAGTTCATCTGACGCAGAAGAGAGATGGTGGGGTGGAGGGGCATAAGGGCTTATGACGGTATCTGTCCAGCACACTGACAATATTATGGCGCAAGTTCAATGTGACATGCAGAAGACATGACATTTACTTGTATGCAAAACACTGATCTATAAAACCAACACAGGCCTAGATACCTTTTTTCCTAGCCTTGTCTCGTGCCACCAGGCCGAGGCCCATCATCTTGGGTCCAGCGCCATAGATCTGCAGCTTCTTCAGTTCAGGATTCTTCTCTATGTCCTCTTCGGTGGGCTCCGGCTGAAAGCCAGAGGCCACGGTCAGAGGAATAATCACAAGGTTAGGGTCAACAGATCCCTACATATTCTGGCTTGCACTGGAGCTATGTGCTTCTGGCTAACTATGGTCAACACTTAAGCTTCACACTAAACTTGGTACTACTGGCAATGTTAAAGGGATTTGGTAAGCTCACAGAGTCCTGGCTCTTACACCTTGCACCCAAAAATACACAACACGGCAATTAATTAATCCATTAATGTACCTGTTAAAACACATTCAGGATTAGTAACGTAAACGTCAGTAACAGCTTGCACCTAGAGTGGACAATATGTTGAAAATTCTTACATTAAACTTCGTTCATAAACAAGTTAAATACACAAAAACACCAAAAGAGGGTACTGTTAACAATAATAAAAAAAAAAACCCTTACATGTATTATTTTATTCAGAGAAACATACTGTTCCATAACATATACTGCCCACTCCCAGTCTACAGACTAGACTGAATCAGAATATAGCTTTGGGACAAAACTGAACAAAAAAACCCCAAAATCTATGGATACGTCTGCGTTTTACAGCTGCAGTTACAAGCTGAACACTTACTCTTCCGTTGTAACTAGACATTCAAAGAGAGCGAACGACGAAAAAGCAGCAGCTAACTTGAAGAGTAAGAGTGTTACGAGGCTGAAATAGCAGAGAAGGCACAGGGATACCAACACAGCACACACCAAAGGTGAAGCGGTAAGTAGCCTAAAGCAGGCAGGACAGTCAGTAAAAAAAAAAAAAAAAAAATTCACCATCCAGGATAAACCCAATCGAGCTAGTATTGTTATGCACATGACAATACAAGCAAAAGTGGCTAGTATTTAGAGTGAGGAGAAGACTGAGGGAAATGGAGGTTGTTAGCAACACGTTTAGGCCAAAGTGTGAGATTGAAAATGTATTACACAACGGTGGGAGACAAGAAAGTGAGCGTGTGAGATCAGGAGAGGGGATATTGTGAATAATACAAAAAAAAAGAAAAGAAAAACGGAGGTGGGGGAAGACAGGACGCGAGCGAGAGGCAGTACCGAGGAGATGTGTTGAGAGCCAGTGGTAAGAGGGTGGTGGGTTGGATCCTCTGGACCCTGCATGGGGAGACAACAACTGTAACAAAATGGACTCCAGAGACAAAGAGGGAACGACCAAGGGGGAAAAACCATCAATGAACTGACAGCAAGGAATAGGACAAGAAGAAGAGAGGGATAGTGAAAGAATGTGTGTACGTATTTAAGATTTGTTCATAAACACGAAATGTCCTTAAGCATTAATACGTTTGAATACATTTTATGCAATCTATTCATAATCTATGAAGTTTAATGTTTCGAGTGAAAGTGATCTGAAATTAACATGCTTAATTTTAACTGCTTTTTAGGTGTAATTTTATTTCTGTCCTGTACAGTAGTTTGCAGTTAAACATGGTTTTTCTACTGGTGCCTGACTGGAGGCAGCTTCAGGTTATCAGGGGAAGCACTGCTTTAATGTCTCAGCTGTTTAAGTGGGGTTTTAATTTAGTTGAAGTCTGTTTATTAATGAATCCACTGATCAAGGCAATGTGGAAGCAAATAAATAGGCCATATGCCTGCAAAAACGCATACTACGAGCATTGTAGCATTGATGTTGAAGATGAAAAGGACTACAAGGACTAACACTAAGATGGTATGAAACCACGTAGGACAAGGGCAATGGGTTTATGAACATAATGCAAAATGAAAAGAGGAAGAGGAAGACAAAGAACGTTTTAACATAACATCAAATATGTGTGTATGTCAGAGAGAGCATGAGGAAGAGAGAAACAAAAAGGTAGAGTGTGGCAGTAATAATACCAAGAGAGCAACTGAAGCAAGGCATTGATGCATTCTGGAAGCATGGTGACAAGGTGCAAAGCAAGCTGGGGCACATATTCAGAGTGCTGTTTGGCCAAATAAATCATACAAAAACCTCGCAAACACTACACATACTAAGATAAATCCTTTTAAATATTCTGCTAAACACTAATGTAAAGGGATGGATCATTCTGTATGAATCTACGATAAGCAAAAAATTGTAGGGATGCACTGAATATTCGGCCACTGAAAAATTTCACCCGTAAATGGCACAAAAAAAAAATGCACTTTCCGTTTCGGCCGAAATATTTTTTAACGCGACCAAAACAATGATGACGCAATCAACAACCGCAGACTACACGCGCCAAACTGGATTACGCTCAACATGTCTGCCGTGAAGGCACATTTCCATATATCTAAATGGGGTTATCCACTGACTGGTACCAGTTTGGTTCGGTTCAGTTCAGTTCTACTTTGTTTAATTTGATTTTGGACCTACAGTTTTCCACTACAACTGGTTGCTATAGCGACCAAACATTCTGAGCAGCAACCCGAGCGGAGCGCTCTAAACTGTGGTAAAAAACCCGGCATCATTACAATCGTTAACATGGATGCAATCAGAGGGGGTTTTATTTCTTATCCTTGGTTTGTGGCTGTTTGCCACAATACAGAGATATTTGGCACCAGACAAGGCTTAAAGAAGCAACATTAGTGTTAGCTAACTCCAACGCTAATGCTAATGTTCAGTCAACAACACTGATGTAACTATAGCGACCACCAATCAGTAACCTCCAATATGTACACGTCATCGTTTAATATCAGTTCAGCGCGCTACCAAGTAGTACTACTGGGTACCAGATTTTAGTTATGGAAAAGAGCTGGTACTAGTCAGTGGAAAACCCCCATAAGAAAGACACATGGAAAGCCGCTTGTAAAGCGTGGAATGCAGACATTTCCAGAGAGGGTGGATCCACAAAGGCAGGGTATGAAGCACAGACGAGGCGAGACCGTTCGACCACACCCACTCCACCCGTCTTTTTGAAAAGGCAAGAAAGTTTTCCAGTAATGACTGTTACTATATGGGCTGTGCCAGTCTTTGTTTTTGTACACTTTTGTTGTAGGCTGTATAATTTCACCAGTTTTTAAAGCACTTGTTCTGAATGCACTTTGTTCATGCACTTTGTTCAGAATATTAAAATGCACTTGAATACTTGTTTTATGAGAGAAGAGACTTATATGTATAATATTTAAGCTATCGTACTTTTAGGCTATTCATGAGTGTGGCCAAGTACATTTTTTTATTTCCAATTTTATTTTATATTGTGCATTGTTTGAACGCTAAATAAATAAAGTGTTTCTTCATTTTCGTGTTTAGTCCAAAAAAAAACCCCCCAAAAAACAATTATTTCGGTGCATCCCTAAAAATTGTGTACAAGTGTTTCGTTTGTGTTGCTTTGCTTAGCGACTTTTTGGCCTTTATCATGGCTTCGGAATGAATGTGTCATTTTTTCTTAGTTGTGTTTGTAGATTTTACAACTGTGTTAGAATTTATTAACTTTGGCGTGTTTTGACTTGCAACAAAAACAAGGGTGTCACCACTGTTGTAAGAACTGATCTCTGTCATAACTTGAGGAACCCCTGTATTTGGACAAACTTTGCTTCTTTAGCTTAACGCTGGAGCCATGAGTCAATAGTTACCCAAATGTGAAAAATATAACATGTAGGTGGTCCAATTATGAGCAAATTATTGTTTTTATATTTGAATAATGAACGCTAAATGGCGTCTTATGAGTATCTTCAAAGCCAAAGGCATGACTGTACTGGTTCACAACAGACTGACAAAACAGGGACATTATTTTCTGGCCAGTCACACTGCCAGGTTTATGAGCACATTATACTAGATTTAACTTAAATTACTTTTCAACTATATGCCTTTTATGCCCTGGCAAAAACCTCACTAAAACAAAATTAGGGATGCTTTTTTAAAATTAAATTAAGGTCCCTACACTAAAATTCTGGAAAATGGATCGTGGCAAATAAGACATCAATGTGTTTTAATTCAGTGGGAGGGATAACGTTGGCTCATGTGACTTATCCAAAAGTATGCACAGAAGACTCACCTCAGGCTGTAGGCGGTTGGCTCTTCGTCCATAACTGCTCATCTTTGAAGGCTGGACTGACTGGCGGAGGGGGATGGAGTGAGGTTTATACTCCTTATCCACATCGTCACTCTCGTATGGCCTGGGCTTACAGGGCTGCACACAAAAATTTGCAGAAACACAAACAAAAATATGTCAACTGTGTTTCATTTTTCTGTTCTAAATGCCTTAACACATTTTTTATTTCCATGATATGTACATAAATGTGTATTTTTTGGGCATAACACTGCCGAGGCCTACCAAGAACCAAAACTTTAAACAGACGTGACAAAAATAAATTAACAAGGGCAAAAATGAAAAGCTGATTGAGTACCGGTAGGCTGGCACCGGATTGGAACATCTCAAAAGGATAGACGATTCTCTCGTAGTGCGACCTCAGGAGAGAGCCGATGTTTTTGCCGGGTGGGTAACCGAGCTTCTGGGCCACGCGAGCCCACCGTCTTTCTTTGCAGACCGTCTCAAAGCCTCCCTCATCTGTTACAATCTGCGACATGGCATTTGAATACCACTCAGCAACAGGTCAAATAACATACTTAAATACACAGATCCAGATTCCCAGATGGAACAGGGCAACACGACATGGACAAAATGCTGGTTTTATGTAGGACTGCAATATGACAAATGTGCTGTCAGCACCTGAGAACTGAGGCTAATGTTGCTAACAAATTCTATAGACATCTCTTAACTTGCTTTAACCACATCCAGCTTTTCATGAAAACGGCACAGACTTAGTGATGCTGTTTAGGACACATGATGAGTTATGGACAGTCAACACCAAAACATATTTACAGTCACTGCCACAATAATTCGATCAGCACTCCTCCTTTTGAAGTGGTCAGTGAAAACATGCCCTGTTGTCTAAATACGCTGCCTTCAGCTTTTGACTACATGTTTATTATATTTGTTTTTATAGTTTACATGAAATTATTTGGTGTCCTAAACCCTAATGAAAGCCCAGGACACCTAATTGGGAAGCTACATCTAGTTTGGGCCACTTGAAACAAGTTAATGGGAAACTTTCAGCGCTTATTAGTAACATTAGCCTCATAAGTCTATTTCTAAACTAAAGAAGCTAAATTGGCGTGTCAAATGTCTTAGCTAACTGACTGCGTCTGGGCATTTGTGTAGATTTCATTTATTGCTGATTAACTCCTTTAGGAAGACACTGATGAATCAAAATTAAATATGATTAAAAACTGACCTGCATTATTGCCCTAAAATAACATTTTTTGAAATACAAGGCTACCTCAGACATACTCACGAAATAAAACTCCTCTTAGTAAGTAAAACAGGTTAACTGGCTGGAGGGCTCATTTGCACTTTGCAATTTCACAATGAAATTAGTTGATGGTATTTTAATGCATGGTAACCTTAAGAAGGAACACAAACATTTGATCTACCCCTTTAGAATGATGTTACTGCTATAGTGCTTTTAGGGAACTTGCCCCCCAAATTATATGAACTACAGACACGTGTATCTAAACATGTGAATGAGTGAATTACAATGTGAATTACACATGAATGAGCCAAAACTAAAAGAGCATGAGCTGTAAAAATATTTCACACACATTATACCAAGAGTACCTTAGCCAAGCTGAAAAGATCTAGAATGCGCCTCTCGATGTTGGGGATTTTGAGGGAGGACCCTTGGATCTCCCAGAACTTGGCAATTCTGTCTAGATAATTCAGCTTCACTCTAGTCTCAGCCTGACAACACAAAAAAAAGAGAGAGATTATATTTTGTATATAGTTCTAGACATGCTGATTATACTTTTATACATTAAATACAGAGGAATTCTGAAGAAAAAAAATCCAAGCAGCATGCTTAAAGGTGACATTTGAACACTGGAGGCTATTTATGTGGGTGATGCGTAATGTAATTAGTGGGGTGGATGAAACCAAAAGCTCTAACAACACACACCTCCAGTTCATTAAGTCTCTGGATACGAGGCGTGAAGCGAAAATTGTCCACCTCCACAGCAAAGGGTGGCTGCCAGTCCTGCAAAAGAGAAGACGACCAGTCAGGATGGGTCTGAAGCGGTTTCTCACAGCATGTCTTTCGGGGTTTTTTTTTGTTTGTAGGCCTGTCTCACCAGATGTAATTATTTACACTGAACGATCACTTAACAGTTAGATATTGTGATCATAATGTGTTAAGCATGCATCCTGTAAATTGGCTGCACTTAGCTGGACTGAGACAAATAAATATGAATATGACCATATCATTTAACCTGGTGCTATAAAACGTTTTTAAAAAATGGTTCCAGTAATAGTCTGTCAATTTGTTGCACAAAAAATCTGCTCATATTTACACAGCCTCTAAGCTTTACTTGATTGACTCCTTATGATTCTGCAAATTTAGACACTATGTTGGAGCATGTATATAACCTGATCCTGGAGTACAACACACCTTTGTACATTAGCTACAAAAAACACAACTAAAAAGCAACATAGTTAGGTAGCCAATCTGATAGGTAGCGATTTTCATAAAAATGAAAAAGAAATAAGTACATTTTGCAAAAAACAAACTACACTGTCAGAAGTCCTACACGGTGATCTCTAAGGGAAGTAATTGTTAAAGCATGGTAAACATAAAAGCCAAAAATAAAACAGATGAAGTAAACACACACACTCAGGTAAAAGCATTACTGGCTGAACAACTTCTATCAGCAGAAATTTTACCAAGTTGACCACAGTGTGAAGCTTACTGGAGGAGGGCGAATTTTGCAAATTCCAGACTTCTCTGCTATTGGACGGATCTTGGCGATGTAACCGAGTGGATCTGCAAACTCCTCCCATGAAGGCTCAAACACAGGACACTCTGGAGGAGGAACAAACTCCTCCCCTCCCTCCATTGCCCTGCCAACAAAATCATAGAAAGTTGAAGAAGCATGCAACTGACATAAAGGGACAAATCCCAAAAATAGTTTTTAAGTCCTCAATCAAGGTTCAAGTGCATTACCAAATCTAATATATAAAAAAAACATTCACAAGTTCTTGGGTCACTAATTGAGGTCATTTACAAAGGACACATGTAAACGACATTACAATACATTTGTATCAGTTCAAAGCATCACTACAGTATCACTACAGAATGTTGGTTTGTCAGTTACATAAATCCCTGAAGTGTTTCTTCTAAATCATGCTAACACAGCTTTAATGGTGTTTGTGAACATGCTGCCGTGCCGTCACTTCCTCGGGAAGAAATTTTAGGGTAAACACAAAACAAAGATGGCCTGAGATTGTGCATCATTTCAGTTTGGCCCCTTTAAAATTTGGACACTTTTATTCTTTAATCGTCAGAATAAGTTTCCAGTCTAGCGCCAATGTAGATATAATATAAACGCAGCCTTAAATTGTACAATGTGGGACTTGAACATTATACTTCAATACTTTTCCCATTGTTTCATTATTAAACTTTAGGTAGAACGACCAAATTAAAAGCCTTGAACTAAGCAGCCAAATCGTGAAAAAGCACATTTTATATGCCATTCCCTTTCCAGAACACAGTTTGTATATGTAGACGTGAAGGTACAAAACTAGCTTGGTTTTGCATTCATGGTTTCATTAATCCCATCAGAATTTAAGTTATAAGAGGGGTTTCACCCAGACTGCTTTGTGAGTGAGGCACAATACATGGCACAGCAACAAAAGCAGCCTGTTTAATTACAACAGTCAAGGTTTGAAAATGGGCACAAAAATATTTCAGTACATTAAACCACAAAGGACACCAGTGGAGCTCAACAGAAAGGCATGTAAATACAAGAAAGACACACAATTTCCATATTTGAAGTACAGTACAACAATAAACAATGAGAATAATTCCCTCATCATTTCCTGTCAAATCATTTTGGGACATTCATTGAACCTTACGAACATGGTTTATTTACATGCCTTATACCTCTGAATCCAACATAGGGAGAGGAAACTTATTTTAGGCCTTTTGTGATACATTCAGAAAACTGGGTCATCTGAAATGGAGTCACTGGGCTATGGCACACAGAAGAGAGCTGACAAATTAATATTCATATTAGACAATGACTTTCAAAGGGTGGGGGTAATAAAACAAAGGAAATAGTCAGTAGTGGAGCTAGACTTCTATAGAAATCCCACCATCAACATCCACAGCCCCCTCCCGTAACAAAGACCAGACTATGAGAGCCAGCCCTGACCCTGTGATAGCACACAGCCAAGAGCATGACCACACCAGATACGCAGTAACAACAAAACAGGGGCTTTACCAGGTAGCTCACTTAACTTCTTCAAAATGCTCACTTTCCCTGCTATACTGATCTCAAATCGACCGAAGCGTGATTTCGTAGAAGATCAAAAACTCTTAACAGCAGACGATATTACTACTGACCGTCTCGACAAACCCAGTCACGTACACATACACACACACACACACACACTAGCTTAACGAGCTAAAATAGCCATTTCCCCCCTTCCAGACGATGAACTACCTCATCTTCAGCGAACAGAGACGCCGACAAGTTAGTAACAGTACCGTCTGGAAAGCTCATTCCCCAATAAGACCATTTTCCCAGCCACACAACAAACATATAATATAATGACTTAAGCCAAGTTAGCTATGTAAGCTAGTCCTGGGCAGATTAATGAACAGCATGAAGACAACATTAGCATTGCTAACCTGCTGTTTTGATAACACACTCGGTGAAATGGTCCTAAATGTGTTATAAACATATATAAAACAGTAACATACCTCACCAACACGTATCTAAACAAATACGTTTACTACTCTCCTGACCTGTTTACCTATGCTGAGACTTCTGGCAAAAGTCATATAGTGAGGAGAAGCTGGTGGTTGTGGCTAAAGCAGTTCAGTTTTCCAACAAAACCAGTTTCTGAACGAAAGGCTCTCCAAGTTAGAGGCGAGGCCCAGCCTCAGCTAGGCTAAACCAAGCTAAGCTAAGCTAGAAAGGGATGTAAAAGCTACCGTTAGCCACAACAGCGAAAGCTGGACACCAAAACATTTAACACAAACAGAAGATCTAAGATAGCTTCCTCACATTATGATCACTGAAACTTCACATAGATCCACAAACGTCATGACAAAACCCACCCACATATATTCACAAAGAAACACACAGCTCGTTTAAAAAGTTAAGTGACAGTAAGTGTAATCCGAGGCTAACAATCACCATGAAGGCTCAATTAAAGAAAACGAGCACAAGGCCAAGATTTCCTCTTCACTAAAATGTTCACAGGACTGACAGGCCTCAGAGGACATCAACTAGAAACATTTTCGTAGCCAAAGTGAGGGAAGGTAAGAGTTTGAGGCCAAATATATCTATATATGTGGTGTTCATACATATAAATATATTTCACTATGTACACATACAGGTTCTCATTTATATATGTATACACAAACTTCTATGTTTTTATTTTTGTATAGTGTATTTTTATATGACAATTATGTTGTATAGCTTTTATTCTACTCTCACTTCTCCTGTCGACTTTACTGCTGTAACAATGCAAACTTCCAACCTGTGGGACTAATAAAGGGTTCTCTTATCCCATATCAGGGGTTACATTATCTATGGAAACTTAGGAAAAATGTTTATTAAGATTATGGGTTTATTTGATCTTACATTCCTCCAGGTGGTCTTCAAACGCTTTGTGATGCCGCCTCAGTGAATATCGGCCCGGTTTTGGTGAGGAGGGGTGCAGGCCGGGTGGTGTGAGTGTCTCGGGCTGGTCTCAGACTCTTTGTCCGGAGTGGGTCGCTCTCAGGGCGGCTGCACCTCTTCGGCCTCCCCGCTCTCAGCCCATCCCAGCTCTCCGGCTCCTGTGGCAGTGCTCTCACTCTGTTCTCACTTAGCACTTCTTTTTAGCACCCGTGTCACCAAAACCCGCTGGCTAGGTACACGTCGCAACTTCCAAGACGTCGTAATTGTCAGGTTTTGTCTTGGCTAACTATCCCCCGCTCATCCTGTCTAAGCTACACGCCATTTTGGGTTTTTCACATCACAGCCTAAGCACAACCCCTGAAGATCCATCGATCAAAACGCACTCACGCCGTTGTTCCCATCCTTCCGCTCTGTGAGTTACATACGGTAGTCCGTCAACTTATCCATCCAATAACGAACCCACGGCTGTTTCAGTGCAATACACAAACTTGTTCATAAAAAAAGGGATTACGGGATTTAAAACACACATTACACACCGCAATAATAGATACGTGTCTACTATTTGAGCCTTGCAGGTACATGGGAGAGATGTGAGGACGCGACGCGGAGTGACACCAGCAAGGATCGCAGGGCTCTCTTTGAGAGAAAGTAGTCCCAGCGAGTACGGTTTTGGTGCAGATGGCTAGAGGGGGGGGGGGGGGGGGGGTATTTTCTCTCCATCCTTCCCTCTGACAGAATCAGACTCAAAAAACTTTCTTGATCTTTTAGGTAATGCCTTCTGACTGCAAGGGCAAA
>JBBIGB010000017.1:1713005-1724622 GCA_037577075.1 Alestopetersius hilgendorfi | reverse complement strand
CTACTACTACTACTACTACTAATAATAATAATAATAATAATAATAATAATAATAATAAGAAGAAGAATAATAAGAAGAAGAAGAAGAAGAAGAATAAGAAGAAGAAGAAGAAGAAGAAAATATTATACATCATTAATTTACTTAAACAACTGTTGTTTATGTATATTATTGTTTTAGACTCCTATATGTATATATATATTATTGTTATTATTAGCATTACCATTAGCAGTAGTAGTAAATATTTATAACCTAGGAGAAATGGCTATAGAAATGACAGCAAAAGCACTGTATAAATTGTTCTCTGTGTTGTGGCCGTTACAGCGAGAAACTTCAGCCTCTGAGGGCAGCGAGTGGCTTCCACCGAAACATGCGTCTGTAACCACACTTGCTGTAGTGCAAGACCATAAACACAGGCAATTATGAGCTTAAGGCTCCCTAGTTATTTTCCTTATGCAAACTTGAGCAAGCTTCCTCGCATACCACCACACGCCATACCATAACAAGCTGTTCATTTTCGCGTGAAAGTGTCCAGAGAGTCAAATCACTCAGAGCGATCTGCAGCCGGTCCACAGTGCTCTCTTCACTCAGTGCTTTCCCCAGGGAGCTGCAGTTCTACCTAAAAACCCCAGCATGTTCTGGCCATGTTATACTGTTGCTCTGTGAGGGCATATGCACCCTCAAGTCATTAAGAGACTTCAAGAACTAACTGCATTAGGGCTGATTTGCTGAGGGTCATCTGAAATTCATGTAACCGTGCATTGAGTTCAGACTCTGATATCATCAAAAATGTGTGTGTGCCCCTTTTGAAGATCAGCCAGACCAAATTAAGATAAATGTAGAAAGGTTGTGCTTATGTTCACTCACATCTTGACTTCTTGTAAACTTTGTACCAGGGATATCAGAGGTATGATTTAAAAAATAATAAAACAGAATCACTCACAACTCTGTGCCCGTTTCAGAGAAGTCGCTGAAGTGTGTGCTGCCGTTGGAGTGTGGTGGTCCTTGAGATGGCTCCTCACTCTTTTCGCTGCTCTGGCTGCTTCCTAGGCTTTCCTCCCCATCTCCCCATGGTACCAGCTCTGGGCTTGTCCCTGGTGACGAAGGAGCCTTCTGGAAAGATCCAGCCATTCCTGTCTCTGCAGTGCCCAAGAAACAGGGGCATCGAGTCCTAAGCTCCTTATAGAGGGAGTTCATGCTTGGCATTTGTAACCAGGGACAACCCAGAAGGTTTTTGAAGGCGACACGGAATTCCGGGCTCCGGCAGTAAATAATGGGGTTCAAGCCTGAATTGACATAACCCAGCCAGTTCAGTAACAGAAAAATCGGTTGTGGAATCGCTTTCCGATTGAAAGCGCTGATAATGTTGGCTATGAAGAATGGCAGCCAGCAGAGAGTGAAGCAGCCCATGATTATGCCCAGGGTCTTTAAGGCCTTGTGCTCCTTCATCACCGTTAATTTGGAAGGTCGACGACGGGAGCTTTTTCGCTTTCCTGATGGAGCGCTGCTGCTATTGCATGTTGCCGGCAGGTTGTTGTTGCTGTGGACAGGCGGCATGACCTGGCCGACCGTGCACTCGCTCTGAAACCTCAAGCGGCTTTTGTCTATCTGCTTGACCTGCTTGGTGGCAATAAGGAAGACCTTGGCGTAGACGAAGATCATGATGAGCAGCGGGATGTAGAAGGAGATGACAGAAGAAATGATGGCAAAGGACTGGTTGACAATAAAGTCACAGCACTTAGGGTTTCTGTAGCAGTCGACGGCATCTTTGTCTTTGGCTTGCCAAAGCTCATCACTCGTGAATGGCATTAAGGACAGGAGGGCAGACACTACCCAGATCACACAGACGATCAGCCGGGCACGTCTCTTGTTCAGGAGGACCTTGTAGCGCAGGGGTCGCGTGATCGCGATGTAGCGGTCCACAGCAATCATGCAAAGGGTGTCTATGCTAGCAGTCACACAAAGAATGTCCACTGATGTCCACAATCTGCAGGATATTAACCCAAATTGCCAGTTGCCAGTCACAATGATGGTGGCACTGAGGGGCTCCACCAGCACGCCCATGATGAGGTCTGCACACGCCAGCGATATAATGAAGATGTTGGTCACGGTCTGAAGCTGGGAATTACGCGCTATGGCGATGATGACCAGTAGGTTGCCCACGATGATCATCAGCAGGATGAGCATCACGGGGATCAGGAACACAGGACCATACGCTTCGTGATACGTTTCGTTGCTGTTGTTCATGTTTGGAGGAACAGGTCTGCACGCTGGTCAAGAAGAGCATAAATATTGAAAGCAGACTCTCAGAGTTGAGATGCCGAACAAGCCCTGGCGAGGAGAAACATAACATTCCTGATATGCATTACCGCCTCGAATGTTTGAGCAACTTCAGATGCACAGAAGCTGTTTCGTTCTGTCAGTAGGTCATGAGTTGAGACACTTTACCATGACCCTATATTCAATGCAGACATACTTGAGCTTGTTGCCATGTGTTCAAACCTCGAAGAAAAAAAAAACACAATGATCTCCTTTTACGGCTCCATCATTCATCACAGAGGACATGTCAATCCAGCAACTTGTGCCATGAATATTTCCTACAGAGACCACAGGTTTGGAGCAAAAGTATCCATGCAGACAATGGCCTGAGCAGCTGCAGAGAACAAGCTGTTAATGTGGTTGTTGTTTTGTTGTTGTTGGTTGAATGTAGTCCTTGAAAGCCAGTGGAGAGAAACTTCTTGCAAAAAGAGGTCTTCAGATGTTCAGAGGGAAAGCACTCATCGCACAGAAGTAGTCCGTCTCAGTGGGATTCTTCAGTAGGACTGTGAGTGTGTTAAGGGTGATAGAGTGAAGGTGTCTATACTGCCAGAGCTCAAAGAGCAGTGACACTCTACGAGCGGACGAGTGAACTGTTGCACTGCGCCCTCCTTCCCTCCCTCCCTCTCTCTCTCACACACTGTTATTCCCTCCCACCTCTCTCTCTCTCTCTCTCTCTCTCATGCTCTCGCTCTCCCTGCAAGTGCCATTCAGCATGCAGCAGTTTGCTTGGGGAGGGGCTGGTGGGGTAGAGTTGTGAAGTGGGTACAAATGCACACAGGCACAGTAAAAAACAGTCCGAGGTGTTTCTGTTGGTTTTGCTGCTGTTGTACAAACTCTTGAAAGAGCATAAAACGTAAAGAGAAGCAAAGTAGGCAATTGCTCGCCCGACTGCAGTCCTTAAGTGGCTTTTAAAAGCTTGTGTACTTCTTTCAGGTGTGCTTGGACTAGTTTACAACCATCTCTGCTTAAAGACTTTTCAGGGTTTTTAAGCTTCCTTCGTTTTTTCTTCCTTTATCTGGAGTTATCAGCAACTCAGACTGGCTTCCACCTGACAGTAGACACAACTGCTCTGACTGTCTGCTGGTGGCTGTTTGCTTATGCAACTAGCTATAAAGAAGATCAAAGAAAGTTAAACTGATCTCACGAGCTTAAAGGGCAATTCCACAACATTTCTGTGAAACTGGATCGGTGGGAGCGAAGTCATTAAGAGTGGTTTGATGTCAAATTTCATTTTTGAGAAACTTTCTGACACATTTGTTCATTTTAGAGAAACTCCCTGAGACTTCATTAATATTGTGACAGGAACCAACGGCGGTGATGACTTCGGAGCAAAGATAGGCTTTTTATTTACTGTTGATGGTAAAATTGTGGAATTTGGATTGTTGAATGTGATTAAAAATCTCATTTTGAGCCAAAACCTTCTCCAAACCAACATGTCAGACACCGTGTCATCTAATAACTTCCTGTGAGGAAGCTTACGAAATACAAACACTTCCGTCGTCTGGTTCCATTCCCCACCAATCTGAAGTTTCTCAAAAACAACACATTTTGCAGTCGGTTACTTTCATGTTAATCATTTATTTAAAGGACTTTCAAATTTCAAATTGAATTAGACATTCTGTAACACAATTTCACTGAAAGCTTTTTTCTTTAGTCAGTCCTAGTACTAATGGTAACAGCAATAATAATAATAATAATAATAATAATAATAATAATAATAATAATAATAATAATAATAATAATAATATTATAAACAGGCAAACAAAAAACAGGTTGCTTCCAAACAAAGTTTTTGATGTATTTTTTTACATATTTTGATGTATGTTTGTGTCTAAACTAAAGCTCACCCCTCTGCAGTGATGTAAAGCCTATCTTGTATAAAGATGTGATTTGGAAAAATATAACTGTTACAGTTCAGATAGGCATTTTGTTCACTTCAAAGTAGCGAATGTTGTCTGTGCTCTTGTGGATTCTGTTTGTCAGGCACTTGTTTTTGTCATTTTGATGCAGCGTGTGATAGGGTTCATGGTGGTAGCCCTTATGTTGGCCGCCGTGTGTCTTCAGAACTGCATTCCTCTGCCTCTTGTAAGTGTTGCCGGCGCTGAAAACAGTACAATGCCAGCTTGGTCCCTGCCCCGCGCTCACTGGACAAAAAATAATAGATACTTATCTGAGCTGCAACTCACGCCAACCGGGCCACATCCAGGAAGAACAATCAAGACAAATGTTTGGCATGCCACTGAGCTCCGAGTCGTCTCAAAGAGTTTTGTCATCGAGTGTTTCCTTCCTTTCTAACTCACCCACACACACAGCTTGGTTTTACACATTGTGGGAGAGTGTATATGTACTTATGTATATATTTATAGCCTAACCTAAAAATAGTCTAACCCCAGTCTGGGACTAAAAGTGTTTGAAAAACGACCAAAAAAAGGCTAATCACAGTGTGTTATTTGATTGACAGGTAAAGGTGGATCATTCCTGATCTAATATGATTTTGGTGGGCAACAGGCAGCAGTGTTTGTTTCCATAAACGGTGGTTAAACTGACTTGAACTGGCTGAAAATGGAATTTTTGTATAGACGGTAGGAGTTCATGTTCAAGCTAAGATTTCTGGTGCATTGTGTGTTAAATGACTTGTTTTTCTTGTTTTTCTTAGTATTAAAGAGTTTATTGTAGTGTAAAAACATTGTTTAACTCTCTAAAAATGCTTCTCACCTCTTCTAAATATAGAGACAAAGCTGCTCGAGATTTGAATGAATTATTTTTATGATGTCACAAAATCCAAGGTAGTCTATAACCGTTTTGCCCTGACTTCCTCTGAGGCTGGAAGGGGTGTTTCAGCCAGTACTGCGGACTGTGGCCCCTTATAGTCACCCGTGAACACACCACAGCACAGCACACAATATGAACAATGAGAAATTCTGTCTCTGCATTTAACCCTTTCAGGGGTCTGCCATGAACGAGGGGTACCTGGGGAGCAGTGTGTGGGGATGGTACCTTCCTGGGAATCAAATCCACTGCCTTCTGATTGCCAGGGCATCTTAATAACCACCAGACCACCAGCTGCCTACTGTAACAGTTTTAAAGGAAAAGAGAGGCTGGAAAATAGCTTGGTATACAATAAAACAAATGTTCAAAGTGAAAATAAAAAACAATGAAAACATATATAACTTTTGTAACTACTATAGACATATAATGATGCCCTATAGAAGCAGTGACAGAGTGAGCTGAGGTTATATAACAAATATTTTTTGTTAAAAAATTGACTAGTGGCCGTAATACAGTTCGCTTCTCAGCAAAGATCCGTGTTAGACTGAATCCGCGAATGCTAATCCTCGTAAAACTGAGACACACACACACACATGTATACGGTGGAGTGACAGGAATTGATAATAACAGCATAAATGCACCAGAAGATCTGCATGTTTTAAATTGCACATCTTGCCCAGTAGCTAGGTTTAGTTGCTAGGTTGGTGAACTCACAACAAAATCTCTCCACCAGCACTTTCTGGATCAGCACTTTCTGGATCATCCTACCCAACTTTTTGTGACATGCGAGTCTCTGGGGACAAGAGCTCCAAAGAGGAGTTTAGATAGAGGGTGTTGGACTGAAGGGAGGGGGCGGGGTGGGCTCCTTCCGCGGCCAAGCCTGACAGACGCTAGCAAGAACAACCAACACTGTCTACAGCACTTTTAATAAGATGTGATTCGCAGTAAAGTCTTTCAAGCATTGCATGTGTGTCTGAGCGCATGTCCAGAAAATGCTGCGCTTCACTGTAAAACCTGCAATAGAAACAAAAGTATGATCTTGTCTCTTATGAATACGGTGAAGCTATTAAACTAAACGAAAGTGACATTTGCAGAGAGTGATTAAACTGTTTATCAAATACCAGTGGAATTTAATCGGATTATGTACAGTGAGCACTCCTTGTTGTGTTGGGGTCTTGTAACCACCCTTTCCAGGGATTATTTTGCAACAGTGACTACATTACATCATCTCTTACTTATGTGCTTGGGTTAGATGTCTGAAGACAGAGGGAGCATGTGCAAAGAGCTGCAAACTAGTCCAGAAATGTTGAACACACACACACACTCATTCACTTTGAGTCTGGTTCTCCACACCATTAACTGCACAAACTGCACATGAGAACTGCAACTGTAGTTGTATGTTGCTTGTTCATATAAACTTTAGACAAAATGTTTCTGTGCAATTTCATTGAAGAGTCCTGAAATATGTAATGCCCCCCATATTTAAAGTGTGGTTATCTAGTTATCCAATTAGAATATGCAGATGCACTTGAAAGGACCTCATCCCACATTTTTACTGCATTCTGTTTTTCCCCAAGGTTCACTTATAACAGTACAGTAAGCCCTCTGTTTTACGCAGATCAGCATTCGCGGATTCAGTCTTAACGCAGATTTTTTCTCAGAACCAAACTGTATACAGTGAAAAATTGTCAACCACCATAAAAACAAGAAGAAGAAGAAGAAGAAGAAGAAGCTGCTGCAGCATGTAGCATGACTGCTCCATTTCGTCCTCGTATATTAGTGTTTTAAACTCCACCCGCACACACTTTTCAACAGTTATCTCAGTTTATTTAGTATTAGTAAGCTGTGCCCTGTTTAAACATGTGGGTAGAGAGAGTTATTTCAACGCTTCTTTTGTGTACGAGTTTTTGCACGCTGCTAACCCTAACCGCTAATGCTAACTGTTTTTTAAGCAATAAAGTTTCCCTTTACTTTTTCTTTAAGGGTAATGCATTACACTGAGTTTAAAATGAAATTAAAGTGTTCTGGGAGCAGATTTGGGGGCATATTTAGGGTTCACACTATAAAAATAGGCGCACAACAACGCGGTTTTTCACTATACATGGATGCTCTTGGAACGAGGGATTATTGTATTTATAGAACACAGGCCGCTTCATAGTTATGGATAGTTACTATTCATGTTCAAAAATGATTGTACTCTTAGGTTTTGAAAATACTGAAAATATTTAAAAGTGGTGTTGCTGGGACTTTATGTTTTAGAAAAACAAAATGCTATGATGCTCATTGTGTTCAGGGATTGTGATACTAAAGTGATGAGTGCCAGATATTTGCACTTATCACTGGGCAACACTGGGAATTGTATAGGCTCTGGGGTCAAACAAAAAACAACATTCCCAGTTAATTATGGTTTGACCCAATAGTCTTTAAACTTTAGATAAAAAGTGGGAATGAATGTTTATTCTGTGAGGTGTGAGTGTGAAGACAGTTTTGAAAGTTTTTGAAGCTGACTCCTCATCTGAAGGCTCTCTGAGGAGCCAACTTTTTTGTGGAGAACGTTTACATCCCGTGGGTTGCACATTCTGTTGAGACGTTACATTTAATGCCAAAAACACCCGAGGAACCCTTCGGTACATGGTTCCCTAAAAAAAGGTTGAAAAAGACATTTTATGAGTGAAAATAACTTTTTTAAAGTTTAAGAACAGTGTTAAGGTTCTTTGTAGAACCTTGCCACTCTTAAAAATACAGGTACCAGAAAGAATTCTTTGCTTGATGCCATAAGGGAGGAACCTTTTGATGGATGGTTCTTAAGGGAACCATTTTTGTAATGTAACATCCCATATGGAAATGATCTACATAAAATGTACAATGTTTAAATATACTGTATTAGAACCTCATATGTAGTTTATAGGGAAGTCAAACCGCATGTAAAATGCATATTAAATACAGACAACATGAAACTTATATAGTTTTGCAACATATAAGCAACATATAAGCATTATATAAGCATTGTAGATGTGTTTAGAAGTTTTATGTTTTTCTTTTTCATATGTGTGAGGGACCTTCAAATAATCTTTCAAGTAATATAAAGAATATGAAAGAACCTTTAAATGTTTGTGTGAAGGTTGTTTTACACCTCATTCACAGTTTTTTTTAATGAAAATTTGTTGTGCCCTTTTAAGAGTGTATCCAAAGGACCACATTCATAAATCTCTTTTGTGAGAGATTATAGTTCTTTAGGGCAGCGCCTTAAACGACATTTTCATGGTACAGATATAACAAAAAAAAAAGTGTATTTGTGTTTTACTCATTTTTTCTAGCTTGTGGGCTAAATATTTGATGTACCACATCACAAGTAGTTTTATTTCTTAAAAAAATGCAGGTCTCGTCGCATTTAAACACACATTATTCTGTAGTATTTAGATCAAGCATGATAAAAGTCAAATACACTAATTCTTTATTTTTTTCCTTTTGCCTACAAACAGGCCTGGTGGCTATTCTGGACTATTAAATAAAGTCTTATTGCTTTCGCTGCGCTCTGGGGTAAATGAAACATGAAAGCATTCCCAGAAGCAGGGCACCAACAGAGAGTCGTTCCAGTTATAGTCCGCTGGCCTCCTCACTGACGTGCCCCTGAAATATGACATGTCTCAGCTCAGGTTTTGTTTCTTTTTTTCTGGTGCTCAGCAAAGTATGCGGAGATGAGACGATACCCTGTTTGCAATGAAGCAGAACTGAAAATGATTTCAAGAGTTGAAATATAAAACAGGATCCCAGCAGGGGCTAAAGTTTAGGCTGAGATAAATTCCGGTGTGCTCAGACATATTTATCTTGTTCACATCGTGCCTAAAATCTATGTTTACCCGCCGTTGTTCCATCTTGTTGCATGTTTGTTAAACTGGCGTTAGATGAGTGACTGGATAGGGATGGAAAGCATAAAGAAAAAGTAGCAGAATCTGTTTAATTTCAGCTCCAGAAGTTTACGTTTAAAGGTGAATTTGAAATTGTTGTATTTGTTATCTTACCTTCTATGTTGTATTCTGCCATTTTGATATGGCTTGCAACTGCAGCCAAATGTTTTCTGACAGGGCAAATGCCTGTTCATCTATGTATGTTCTATGTTTCCTGACTGTTCATTGTGCAACGTCCTTGAGCTCTGGAAAGTCACTATATAAAATAAACTTGTTATTATTATTATTATTATTATTATTATTATTATTATTATTATTATTGTTGTTATTATTATTAGTAGTATTATTAGTATTATTATTATTAATTCCATCGATTGCACTACATTTCTTCCTAATTCAGTGCTTGGAATGCAATCAGAGTCTTTCAGGGTGGTTGGATGTTAAACAGAGCATTGTGGACAAACAGCTATGACCTGTCCATGACCAGTTGCATTTTTTCTATAATGAGAACTTGAACACACCACAAATATATCTTTTGTTTATTGTGTGAGAATATTTGACAGACAACTCAGCCCTGCTGCCAAATGGCTCTTGTATTGATCGATCAGCACGGGGCAGGAATTTTGGCCCCAATCCTCCGAGCGGAGCATGAATTGCATGCTTTTCGTATCTTGCTGTTTGACTGGGACATAGAACAACTTCCATCAGCTTCTTGCCGGTGCTCTTGCTCAAGTGTGTTGAATTGTTCTTTTGTTTACCCCAGACGAACATCAGTTTCAGTTCCACAGTCTCCTGTGGAACAATTCCTTTGGAATTCTTTGGATGCTCTAAATTCCCATTTCCTTGCAGAAGTTGTTTAGGAATTGTGGGACGTGGAGGTTTGAGGCTCCAGAGACTGTAAGGGTGGCACTGCTCCATTGTAACAGTCTTTATCAGTCCAAACCAGTCTTTAGAAAAGCGTCCCAGAAGCGGACAGTAATTTGTCATTGCTCCTGAGTGTTGGGAAGGAGGTTATTACTTTCTCTCACCTGTTGTTTAACAGGCTGTCCAACCAAATCAGTGGCAGCGACCACACTGGGATGGTGTTTTTGCCTCAAGTGCCATGCTTGAAATAAAGAGGCCTGAAATAAAACATCACCCGACAAGTTTGGTGTGAAATTGGTGCAAAAATGCAGAAAATCACAAGCGCCGTTTTCCTCAGTTTCATAGTTCAGATGCAGCAGAGCTTGTGGGTTTATTGCTCAGACATATGTGATTAATCAAAGCTTCAGCAATTGAGCACTGAGATTAATCCCTGCGCTTAACCTGGACTGAGCTGATTTTCCTGGACATTATGTACTTGAGCAGAGCATTAGTGATGGTGCACGGTTCACAAGCTAAGAAATTAATCCTGAGGTTGAGGAGCCAAGTTTACAGAACCAGTTCTTGGCTGTTCTCGGTCCAAATAGCGCTCTTGATTTGATTCTGAATCTAGGACTGTGAAGCCAACCCAATTCCTGCCCTTACGGTCGCACAGCCTCCGTGTGCTTTCTTGCCAGCGTCTGCACACAGGCTTAATGTGTCCTATTTCTGTTTTTTTGTGTTTCACAAGAATCCTCTTGATTCGCCTCAGTAAGCCCCCACCCCAGGCAAGTTCACATCTCACAGAGGGAAGTTAACCTGAACTCCTCTGACACTGAATTAATTTAGTTTAAGATCAGTGACAGCAGTGCACTTGTTGCCATAATTTGCCAGAGGAGAATAGGAGAAGAATGGGAGAAGAAAATGGAAAATATTACCATGAACCTTTACTAATTCTGGTCATACATAGACCTCAAATGACTTCTTATTAGAGAGCTTTGGCCAAACAGCTAAATTTAGTACATTTTTGGGTCAGAGCTACTTTGTTTGTCAGATAGGGGCTAGAGCTGCCAGGCTAGTAAAGTGTATCTACAGCATTAAGCACTGGCCTTTCCAGACCGTTGTCTAATCATCAAGCTTGGGTGGAGCACAAATCAGGAGAGTATGGGTGGTCCTGATATGATGTCGTTTGGGTGAAACATAGATTTCAGAGAACTGCTAACGTTAGTAAAGACTTCGTTTGCATTTCTCCCCAACTGGGCTGGGTTTAATTCTATCAGGTAATTAGGATTCCCCCAATCACACATCACTGCCAACACTGGGAGCATGAAGGCTACCACTGAGCCACATGAAGCACCACCAAAGCACTAATACCACACCACTTGGAGAGCTGAACACACCTGAGGGAGAGCATAAGATGCCACTTCTATTACAGCATCGCATTGGTTAAAATGTCGCTGAGTAACTCGATCTTGCACACAGGGAGAAAACGGCCAGTAGTGCTATCTTAGACTCCCAGTCATGGATGTGTTTACGAATGACTATTTAATATTTGTCTAATACAGTAATCCCTCAGTTTCATAGATTCTCTTGCCTTATTTAAGACACAGCTCAAAACACACTTAATCAAACTGGCTTACACGCTTTGAACATAGATTTCACTTCTTGTCAAATTTAATGTGTTGGGGTTTTTTTTGTCTTTTTCTCTCTCACTGTAAGGTGACCTTGGGTTTTAGTAAGGCGCCCTCAATTAAAATGTATTATTATTATTATTATTAGTTTTA
>JBBIGB010000017.1:1564096-1575984 GCA_037577075.1 Alestopetersius hilgendorfi | reverse complement strand
TTATATGATCATTATACCAACTATCATGCAGTATAGAACTAGCTTCATCACAAACACTTTACCTGCAGGAAACACTACACACAGATCTGAAATCAGCATGAAAAACACTACAGAACCCACAGAAACTTACCTCTGATGATTTTGACCGGTTATAAGAGATATGGGGCTGGTTGTAACAGCTGTAAAAGCAAAATAATTGCACATGGCAAAGAATCAGAAAACGTATGTATTGCTTCTGTACCGACTAAAGAAAAAAACAATATAAAATATTGAGTCTAAATAAAAATCTGTAGAAAAAACCCACTATGCTACATACAAAAAGGCTGGCAATAAATACTATAGATAAGTAAAGCTGTTGGAAGAAGGCATTGGTTCTGTATCTTTACTGATTGATTTTGGTTTGGAACACACTTGCCTCTACTCCAATCATTTAAAGAGGGTAAAGAATTAAACCTGTGAAGGTAGAGATCCCTTCATGCAAGCAAATCAGCACCTCTTTCTCTTACTAGAAAATATATGAGCATCACTGCATCATGGCTACATAAACGTTTACCTTCAAAACGAACCCACAGGACAACAGGTATTGCTTTTTAAAAAAGTAAATCTTTAATATTGCCAAGTAAAACGATTACAGTCAAAAGAAAACGTGACTCTTCCCCCATTTACCTTCACCAGTTACATAAAGCACAATGTAAACGAAACCAACAGACAGTTCCACGTGTTAAAATTTTGTCTTTTCAAATGCCCAGGGTCTCCGGGGTACGTTACTTACTAAACTTAAAAAGTTCAATATAAATATGGAGCAACTTTTTTCACACCTTTAGGCATTTTTCACATATTGTTAACCTCATATATTGTTATATAAGCACATGTACTATTCAAACTGCTGTTAATGTGCTTTTCATAAGTAAGAAAATAACAACGGATTAAATTATGACGAAGCCAAAAGTCACCGTGACATTTAAGAAAAGCCGAATGTAATAAACGCTAATCCACGAGTCAGAACCCCGAGCGGTAACGTGACAAAGGCAGCATATCAACACTGCCAACAAAAGATCAACTTTAAATAAAGGAATTCTGTTGGGAATTCGAAAATGAAACCACGTCGTTCAGCATAGAGCATTTTATTTACAAGTAGAGCAAAGCAGGAGGTGCCGCCTGTACAGTCTTAATGTTTCAACCCAAAATTCACAGCCCAGATGTACATGCATAGTTAATTCCTCTATTTCGTTCTTCTTAGCAACCAAAGTACAACCACAATGGGAGCATTCGGTCAAAACTAGTGATCTTTCTTTAATCAGAAATGGTCGGTAGCTTGGTTTCCCCTCACCATTCACCACCAGAGGACCTCATTTCATTTTGGAGACTCAATCCTAACAATCTAATCTCGACTTGCGGTTCAGGATTTGGTGGAGAAGAAGGAAAAAAGGCACAGTCAATGCAAAACCGAATTCAACTGTTAAAGTGCATGTATAGCAGTATCATCATCACCGCCTGATCACTGAACTTGATACATTCTCATAAAGTCACTGGTGGTGGAGTTTCGGACACGGGACGCAAAGCACATGGAGATTCACCAACCGTCACTAGAACAGGCCTAGATTTGGACACTGTGGCTTCACAACATTTCAGTAGCAAACAGAGCAAGTTGTATTGAGACTAAGGGCAATGGAGGCTGTCCTTATTGCTCTGGAAGTGGATCTAATTAATGCAAGCTTGGGACTGTGGAGCGAAAACTAGATACGATTATTTTAGTAGCTAGTCTAAATATTCTTCAGAAAGTCTTAAGATCTGGAACCAAAGTGGGATTTGAACATGGATAGTTTTGAAAATGAAAGGGGGATCACCACAGATGGAGGAGAGAAACGCTGACTGACACTGCAAACGTCTGAACTGACACTTACAGAAATGTTACCAAAGGTCTGAGGTGGTGCTAACTGAGCTAAAACAACTGCTAATAAAAAATCAGGGCGACCAAAAACCTTATCTAACATAAACAGGCAGATGCTAACAGAAAGCTTCTGAACTTCAACCCATCACCATCCACTCACACCTTCCATTTACAACCATTACAAATGAAGTAACAAACCAGACAAGCAAGACTATCAGTAGATGAAGGGGAAAAACGTGGTATGAGCTAATCAGTAGTACTACACTTCAGATATCTAGTAGCACTGAACATGTGAGTAAATATAAGAACGTTTGCATAAATATAAGATCATTGGTGTGCTTCAACTCATTTAAACAGCTGTGTCATGCACACACGAGCAGAAAAAAACAGCAGAAAAAACAGTCCTTTAGAAGCCCAGTCCTAACTGTACATGCCAGGTTTAAAAGAAAGCCCGGATGTCCAAATGTCAGTTCTTACAGTGATCCACAAGTATTTGAACACCCTGCGATTTTGCAAGTTCTACCACTTAGAAACCATGGAGGGGTCTGAAATTCACAGTGCATTCCCACTGTGAGAGACAGAATGTAAAAAAAAAAACATTCAGGAAATCACATTGTATGATTCGTTAAGAAGGGGTATTTGAACCCCTGAGAAAATCAGTGTTAATGTTTGGTACAGAAGCCTTTGTTTGCAATTACAGAGGTCAAACGTTCCTGTAGTTCTTGACCAGGTTTGCACTGCAACAGGGATTTTAGCCGCTCCTCCACATAGATCCCCTCTAGATCTGTCAGGTTCCAGGGCTGGCGCTGAGCAACACGGAGATTCCTCCAAAGATTTTCGATTGGATTTAGGTCTGGAGACTGGCTAGGCCACTCCAGAACCTTGATATGCTTCTTACTCTCTGACTGAGGGAAGGAGGTTGTTGCTCAAAATCTCACAATACATGGCCCCATTCATCCTCTCCTTGATACAGTGCAGTCGTCCTTCCCCTTCTCAGAAAAGCACCCCCAAGGCATGACGTTTCCACCCCCATGCTTAACAGTAGGGATGGTGTTCTTTGGATGGAACTCCTCCTTCTTTTACCCCGAACCACAGCGAGTGATGCTTAAGACCAAAAAGTTCTATTTTGGTCTCATCTGACCACATGACTCTCTCCCATGCCTCCCCTGGATCATCCAGATGCTCACTGGGGTCTGGACATGTGAGGACTTGAGCAGAGGAACCTTCCACGCAATGCGTGATTTGAAACCATGATGGCGTGGTGTTCTACCGACCTTTGAAACTGTGGTCCCAGCTCTTCATGTCATTGACCAGCTCCTCCCGTGTAGTTCTGGGCTGATTTCTTATCATCAGTGATACCCCACGAACTGAGATCTTGCATGGAGTCCTAGTCTGAGGGAGACGGACAGTCGTCTCTTCCCTTTTCTGACAATTGCTCCAATAGTTTAACTATTTTCACCAAGCTGCTTGGTAATTGCCCCGTAGCCCTTTCCAGCCTTGTGGAGGTCCACAGTTTTGTCTCTGGTGTCTTTGGACAGCTCTTTGGTCTTGCCCATGGTAGTAGTTGGAGTCTGACTGACTGTGGGGTGGACAGGTGTCTTTAAAGAGCTCAGACAGGGGCTACTAATTAGGATTACTAAGTGGAGCAGAGGTAAACTTCTTAAAGGCAGAGTAACATTGAGAGCCAGAATTCTTACTGAATGCCAGGTGTTCAAATACGTATGTGCAGCAGTGCTATACAAAAACATTCTTTACAAATCATACAGTGGCTGCATCCAAAATCGCATACTACTTGAGTAGGTACTACATTTAAATGAGAACGTACTGCTCTACCGTTAAAACAGTACGTTCTATATAGTATGAATGAGGGCAGTATGAATGGAATTGGGACGCACTGCATCCGCTGTGTTGATGTTGTCACGTGTCGTGTGTCGTCACAGCAGCGCGTTATTTTTACCTTTACAGAGGGCATTTTCTCACAAGTGTAATTTAACCACAATGACGTGTAATTTAACGTTTTCTTTAAGGAACTTACACTTGAAAAGAGCCGCCTCTTTTTGAATATGACGCCGCCTCTCCCGCTGCCTTTTGGGATAGTGCAGTGCCCATCGAATGCCTACTACAAAATTTGTGTGGAAGCAGTAGGTCATCTACTGTTTATCGAATACTTTGAATTCGGACACACTACTCGCCTCGCATACTGTTTTCGCATACTATATAGTTTCGGATGCAGCCAGTGTGATTTCCTGATTTTTTTTTTACATTCTGTCTCTCACAGTGGGAATGCACCTACAATGTGAATTTCAGACCCCTCCATGATTTCTAAGTGGGAGAACTTGCAAAATCGCAGGGTGTTCAAATACTTATGTTCATTACACTTATGTTATGTTTTTCCAAACAGCTTGGGAAAGACAAATATTCATAGCTTATAACAAAGAATGAGAGTTTAAATGACATGAAAAGTAAATATGATGCCTTTATTCCAAATATTAGACATAAGAAATAGTATAGCTGATCTACCTGACCAAGCCTTATCACAAAGTACCCAGTCAGGCAGACCCTGGACACGCACTGACATTTGTAAAAGGTGGGTAAATTCTACCAACAAGTGGAGAAATGACTGAAAATTTGGGAACTGAACAGAACTTTAACCTCTCGTTTTGCAAGCTGGCGGTGCTCCTGTCAGCCATCCTCGCTGGAATTGTCTGAATCATCCCAGTCCACCTCCTCCCAGGATGCTTTGGCTCTCTGTTCCCAGCTCAAGGCCAGGGCCAGGGTGCTTCGGGGTACCAGGGCCGTGCAGGCGGACAGGCCGGACACACGGCCGTCCAGTGATGTGCCACTCTGCCAGTGGTCCTCCTCGGGGTCATAGATGTGTACATATTTCATGCGGCTTCCTTTGTCGTGAGACCTTCCGCCCAGGATGTAGATCCGTCCGTCCAAAACGGCCACGCCTGGCTCTCCGTGGCCGGCTGGGAGGGGGCACACCACCGACCACACGTCTGCTGTTGGGTTATAGCACGCTACCTGCAAGCACACCAGCAGCATCACTTGCTTTTAAATGCTCTTTATCAGGGGTCACCAACCATTTAGAAACTGAGAGCTACTCCACGGGTACTGAGCCGTACGTAGGGCCACCAGCTTGATACACTAGAACAGAGTTATCTAAACTTCATGTATAATATATTAAAAATGCTTTTTTTTTTAGATATTGTAATTTTCAATCTATAGAAATGCAAATGTGATTAAAAAAGAAAAGCAACAGGATATAATTAAACGATGGATGCTGTTCAATGGCGAGCTATTTTTTGAACAGGTCCGCAGGCTACTCATATGGCCCTTGGGGGCACCGCGTTGGTGACCCCTGCTCTATATTATTCTTGTTCTTTCATTTAGTTCCACTTATAACAACATTTATAAGTGGATATATATATTTATATATGGATTCTTTGTTCATTTAAGCTTCTGTACAATAAAATAACATTTTACACATGCATTTCTCTAACTCATTTGAGATTGAATTAGAATGAACATAAAAATCATGTATTCTGTTCACTAATTCTCAAGGCAGATACGTTAGCTAAAAATTATTTAATAAAAAACACTGCAGTGTGATTACACTGCTGTAGCAAATTCCTAGTTGATGCTGTATTTCTGGTGTTGGCTACAGTGTTCCAGGTGGTTGCTACTTCATTTATGGGGGTCTGATAGACAATTGACTCGTTCCGCACCTTCAGGACATCGCGCCTGTAGCCGCAGCCGTCGTTGCTGCCACCGATGACGTAAGCTCGGCCATTCAGTGCTGCCATACCGTGCCAGGCTCGCTCCACAGGGCCGTCAGAGCACACACTCCACCGGTTATCCCGAGGGTCATAGCAGTAGGTTTCCTTCAAATATGCCAATCCTCGGCGACCACATGCGATGTAGATTTTGTCGTCCACCACTGCTCCAGCATGGGCGTACACCTAGAGGACCAGCTGGCTTAGTTAGCTCACAGAGAACATTCACTTTGAACACTAGGCAAACTTCAAGCAGCAGGTCATTAAAAACCCACACATCTGTCTAATCTACACAATTGTCCTGTAGTAAACCAACCAAGATGTGGTTTGATCGGGGGTAAGACGGGAAATGGACCATTTTTTGATAAATAAATTCCTTACCTCTCGTTTGAGTGGAGCCACATATTCCCAGGTGTTGGTTTGAGGGTCGTAGCGTTCGACACAGTCCAACTCGTTGCTGTAGTCGCGACCTCCAATAGCATAGACGAATCCGCCTGCCACACACACGCAATGATCGGCATGCTGTTGCCGCATGGATTCAATATTACACCAGGCGTTGTGTCGAGGATCATACCTGTTAAAATGAGACACGTACATGCGGTATAGCTCACAATACCAACTGTACCACCTTTTAAAAATGATGATGAATTACTAGATATTATTTTTACACGCATCCTTTAGAATTGTTCAGTTGTCTTGTACACATTTGTTGCAGTTCTATCATAAGCATGACTGGCATTTTTTCCTTGGAGCCAACAGTCAGCAAAGCAGCAGATTACTGCCTTCTATTAGAAGCCAACAGGTTTTCTATTCTTTAGCAACTACTTGGAACCACATTGAAATTATTGCCCATTGTAATCAATTGTATCTTATAAATACTAGAGGCAGAAATAAAGTTGAAAGAGAGCTGGAGAACCTTGGTAGTACATTCTGACTGACATCAGAATAAAAAAAAAAAAGTTCTACCAAGCATTCCCCAGGTCTCACTCCCTTGCAGCCATTCAGTTAGAGAATGTCTGGAAAATTCCAGAGTGACTAAAGGAACAGAAACTAAATAGAAAATAACACACAAAACAGCAATTGATGCTTTAGAAAGTTTTACATGTCAACAGGTTCTAAAACACATCAAAATAATGGTCCAAAGTAGGGCTGCACGATATTAGGAAAACATGCGATATGCGATAATGTTGTTGAGTGGTGCAATGGCGATATCACATGCGATAAGTGAGTAAAAACTTAGCCTTTATAGTGTTAATGTTTTTCTGCTTTGGATTTGCTGGTAACAGACTCCAGACGCCGACTAGTCTATGCAGAAAAAAATGAAATGCAATATTTCCATTCCAACATGTTTTTTTTTTTAAAAGAATTTACTTAAACAGAGCGTTTAATGCCTCCCATAAAACATTTGATCCATTGAACATTGTTGAAAAAATTGAAAATATTTAATCATTTTAAATCTTAAATAAATGTAAACATCATTTAAATTATAGTAAGTTCTTAGCTAGAAAAAAGCAAAAGGAACAATCTATAACAGCAGCACAGAAGGTGAAAAAACTGCCCAGTGATTTTTTTGCCCTCTTCTCTGTGGCACTGGCTGAAGAGTTTTGGAAAAACACCATTTATTGCAGTTCAGTCAGTCTTTGGCGATATTTGTATTTTTTCGCGATATGTATACTGTGCATGTTTATATCGGGATGACGGTAAAGTTGCGATATATTGTGCAGCCCTAGTCCAAAGTATCAAAAGTGCAGCACCCAAAGATTCTGCTGTCTCTGAAGACAAGTGCAACCTCAAGCTACTATGTATGTATGTATATCACCAACACCTCATTTGATGTGGCATATATTACTACCAGCTCATTTCTTTCCCGTGTAAATCTGTTCTAGGCCCACTCACCTCCAGCAGCGAGCCTCGGCACGGAAGCCACTGCTGTTCTTGTCTCCCCCAACAAGGTACACAAAGTTATTCAGGACGGCGATGCCCATGTTGGACATGTGGGGAGCTCGTTCTGCCTTGAGGCTCCGCCACTCGCTCCAGGTTGGATGGAACGCCTGGACGCGCTCCTCGTTGTCAGACGGCAGGCCGGACGAAAACATGCCTCCAAATCCCAGAATGCACCACGTGCTGGAGCGAGGCTGAGTGAGGGGGCTCTGCATGACCGGCTGCCACAGCTCCTGACTGTGATAGCGGAGAGCCGCAGAGACCCAGTCGCGCAGCTGGCAGGGCTTCAGACGGCTGTGGAGATGCTGCAGGACGGCCTTCTCCATCAGACAGAAACGAACCGCCTCCAGCATCAGCAGGGGCCCCTAACCAGAACCAATACAAGTCAAGACAAGTCATTTTTTATTGTCATTTCTACCACATACACACAATACATACTACAGAACAGAAAAGAACACAAGACCACAAGTGCAGACAGGACAAAGAGCTAGAAAAAAGAAGACAAGAGCAACAATACAACTAAACAAGACAAGACAATGTTCAGTGCAACTGACAATGGTTACACTGAGGATAAATACAGTATATTGATGGTACTGTATCAGTACTGTATTCTAGCAGCAGAGATGTGCAAAGATGCAGCACAGACATCTATAAGGGTGCAACACACAAAAAAAACACAGCCGGGACATGGAGCACAGCGAACTACAGATAATTTTCCAGTTCGAGTGAGATGAAGTGGTTGAGAACAAAACATGCAACGAACTTTTAAAATTAAAGTAATCAAAAAATGGTGTTAACGTGTGACACAATAATTGTCGCTGTTAAGTAAATAATGTGTTAACACAATAATAACATGTTAACTTGCCCAGTCCAACAAAAAAAGGCAACATGAACCATGTTGAAACGCACATTTTGGTGTGTGCTCTTTAAAGAATTCCTACTAAAGCAAACTCCATTCAAACATTTAAAGACTAAATATGGAAATCACACTTTGCTTCTATGCTCCAATAGCTTCTCAAAAATGTGCAGATTGTTAACAAAACTGATGCAACACAACTGCTTAAGAAAAGATGAAACTTTTCGTTAGGATGAGGTTTAGGTTTTGGGTTAAGGGTGTGTCCGAAATCGCACACTAGCGTCAGTGCACTGAGATTTAGTGCGTAGTGCACACTGCCTTCTGTAGTGCGCACTGCTGTGGGTCAGTGCTGTCCTAAACGGAACACTAACGTATTGCACTTAGCGGAAGTGAAGGACTAACATGTGCTCACGATTCTCCAGCCGGCAGAATATCTGCCGGTTTTACTGCAGCGTACATCAGTACAATAAATTCATTAACGTTACTCACATTTATACGAACCAGTTTGCCGCCATTATCCAAGTCGAAAACACGTTGAAAGTCCCGCCCCCTCCGCTACGTGGTCAAAATGGCACCCGTTTAGTGCACATAGTGTGTATCTTTCTGCACAGCGTTTTCTGGCTGATTTCAGTGCACCATCCGGGTTCTTTCAGTGCACAAGTTTTAGCTTGGTTTTCAGTGTGAGCGCACTACGCACTAAAATCGCGCACTAAAAGTGGGCAAGTGTGCGATTTCGGACACACTCTAAGTGTAAGGTTTGGAATTTGGGACAAGTTAAGTTAGCTGAATGTTTTCAAAATCTGAAAGTTCATTTTTGTGTTATGCTTTGTGGTCAATTCATTACTGATGTACCTCTAAAAAATGGTCTGCCTTAGATCCTCCTGTCCGAAGGCACAGCTGATCCATGTCCACCTCCTCGGGGCTGTAGTGGTAGTACAGGGCGGCCTCGAACACCTCGTACTCCGAGCTCACCTGCAGCTCATCGCTGGACAGCACTCGCAGGACCTTCTCTGCGGGCAGCTGACGGTAAACAGAGGTGCGGGAGAAGGTCTGGATGTTTTTCAGAAGGTAGGAGAGCACCTTCTCCCCCAGCTGCTTGAGCCCGTAGACGTCGGCAAGCTTCTCCACCTCCAGGATGTTTTCATCATCCAGCCAGGAGAATAGGAACTCACAGCAGAACTCTATCACGTCCTTGACCTCAATCCCAAAAAAAGATTGAGGAAAAAAAAACATCAGGGATTACATTACATTAGAACATGACCATGCCATCTATTTTTACATAAATTAAAACCATTTTACTTTCCATTTCCTTTTCCATTTATAGCTATTATCCAAAACGACTTCCGTTCCCTAACTATAGGGGGCAGTCTCCCTGGAGCAACTGGGGGTTAAGGGTCTTGCTCAGGGACCCAGTGGTAGTATGCTGAAGGTAGGATTGGACCCCTTGACCTCTTGGTCCAGAGGCAAGCGTCCTTCCCACAAGGTCACCATCACCCTAGACTCTAAACTTCTTAAACCCTGAAGCCCAGAGAAGGTCCACCTTTCTAGGGGTCTTACCTGCAGGAGCGTCGCAGCACACAGCACCTCCTGCACTGTGTCCAGATCCACCTCCAACTCAGACGTATAGATGAAGTCCAGAAGCTTCATCATGGCTGTGTGCGTGACTCCATAAATAGTGATCTCATTCTGCTGCATCTCTCGCAACCCCCCAGCAAACATCCCTCTACAAGAGCAAGAAAAGGACTATTTCCTTAATAGATCATTTGAAATGCATTTCATGGGGTTTTATCATGCGTTTTAGAGTCTAAAAAAACACTACACCAGTGCTCTGTGAAAGTAACAGCACTTTGAACAACCACTCGAACGTCTGGAATCACATATTAATTATTTTTGGATATTCAATAATAATGTATACAGCTTACACTACAGAACAATTATTAATTTTTACAGTAAGTGTTATGAGCAGAGAGTCATAACAAATGTTAATGTAGCACTATAAACGATACTTTATATATTCATAGTTTGATATTTGCCTTGAAATTCATGCTCAAGACATTCTGCACATTCATCTTATCGTTAACCTTTCTCAGTGTTATAGATCTCTCTAAATCTATTTATAATCATCAGTCATTTTACAATCATTTTCTAGGTTTAGAACTAAAACTGCAGGCAGCACATTAAAACGATGTTACATGCTGATCCACAAGATGACTTTTATTCTGGTTGAAACAGTGACGCCTTGCTTTCAAACATGAAAGGCCTTTTACCCTTGAGTGAGTTGAGAATGCACTCTCACTGTGCTCAAACAAGCTGATAACGGCTGACCTGAAGTAGCCACAGGAAGCGGCCAGTAGGATGCGATGAGCTTGAATGTGTCTTCCCTCTACCAGCAGAACCACATCAAACAGATCCCCTCCTTCACGCAGAGCGAGGAGGCCGTCCAGGAGCTCTCGGGAGTGGCTGCTGCTGCAGAACCTCTGCCTCGTACACGGCTGCCCAGACCTCCCACCTCGTCCCGCCCTGACCGGGCCCGAGTCCACATCATTTGCCATCTCAGGAATACGTGACTGAACCCTCACTTTCACATCACTCAAAATCCTGAGGTGTGTGAAGCCTCATATAACTGGGGAAAGGAACGAGAGATAGTGAAAATAAGATACAAATGAACGTTATTAATCCAGAGGGAAATTCCTCTGCATTAGCATGCTTAGAGTACCAGAGGAATGAAAGATAAGACGAAATATATGATGTAAAGGTTTGTCCATTTTTGCAAGAATTTATTCTATTTTCTGGTGCATTGCATTACATTATAGCTTAGGAGGACCAATATGCTTGGCAGGAAATATAAGACCTGCATTAAACCTGTATTACACCGCATAGGTGCACTTCCATTAAAACTGGCAACCCTATTCAATATTATAAGATAGGATAAGATAATGTAAGATAAAATAAGACAGAACTTTATTTATCCTGAAGGCAAGTCTTCCGTCATTAGCATGCTCAGGGCAACAGAAGTATAAAAACTAAGACAATAGAGAATGAAAAAATAGACAAAAGTGCAATACATTTACAGTGACTTAGTAGGATTATAATGAAAATATGATGTGAAGGTTCTAGGTTGGTCCATTTTTGCAAGAATTTATTGTTTTATTGGTGCATTGCATTACATTACAGCTTAGGGGGACCCGTGTGCTTTAGATTAAATATACAAACTGATTAAAATAAATTCTTGTCCGTATCTTTATCGCCGAGATTACAATGAGTTTAACGGCGTTAAAAAATTTATCTATGCCCACCTCTAATTTATATACTTATTTATATACACTACCGGGCAAAAGTTTTACAACACCCCATGTTTTCTGTTTGTTTGTATTGAAATTCAAGCGGTTCAGTGTCTCAATGTTCATTCGGCAGAAAGTTC
>JBBIGB010000017.1:1502342-1517959 GCA_037577075.1 Alestopetersius hilgendorfi | reverse complement strand
TTTCGTTTCACTGTGTACTAACTGTATATGGTTGAAATGACAATAAAACCTTTGAACTTGAACTTGAACTTGAACTTTATATTAGGATGTTCCTTGGATTACTGGTTAACTGGACCAGTGATATTAGTAAGCCAGTTACTTATGAGCCTGGAAACTGGATTCAAGGCCTGAACCCAAAGAACATTTGCTGGCCTTTTCATTCGAAACCTATTCCAAACCTATCCTTCATGTTCACACATTCAGCTGTGAATCATTCCCATCATTTTGATCTGAGCATGAAAATGGAGCTCAAACCAGGTTAGCAGAGTCTTGTTTAATATGCATATTGAGATTAAACAATAGCATTTCGACTATAACGAGTGTGTGAGGGAGAAGCATTGACATAGTTATTTGCTCCAAGACTAAACCATGTGCAGTAGACCAGGCTTTCAGAGATCTAGGTCTTTGGAGCTCCAGGCTTTTGCTGAGCTGAAGGTTTTGAGATATGAATTAGATTTCCAGAGAGTAACCAAGAACTGTGGCCATGACAACCTGAGAAAGTCAGCCTTATATGGTGACAGACTTCATGCACCAGTGGAAACGTTCTGGCCTTCATCCTCTCAGGTTAGTGGAACTGACGTGTGATGAGAGAAAGACAACCAAGAAGAAGAAAATGCACTTAAGCAAATTACCTACTAACACTTGGAATAGTCTACCACTGCATATATACCACACGGAGCACTTTTAGATATATAAAACAATGTGAATTTGGACAAAGAGGAGTTTACCAAACACAAAAACTGCATTTTTTACATTTCCATTTATTAATGGAACAAAGCTATCCATGCGAATCATGCTTGTGAAAAACTAATTGCCCCCCTCAATATGAAACATCTTGTTTCGTGACGTTTGAATACTAACAGTTCCTTTCGGCTAAATTTAGGTTTAGCATGTTGCTCCTACAATAAATTAGGCACTTTGAACATGTGATTTTTATTTTAAAAGATTCTAAAAACATGCTTGTGAAAAAGTAATTGCCCCCCTCAAAATTAAACAACTTTCATGACCTTTAAAGTTGTTTTTAATCAAGATGTGTTCCATGTTGTTGTGAACACGTTCAAGTCCATTCCTGCTTCAATTTGTATATTTTGGTCAGTTCCTAGATTGGTAGTTTCATCTGAAGATCTGCAAGTCAGTACTATGACTAAGGCACTCCAGATAATCATGGTTAATTCAATAACAGCAGGTTGTCCAGGTCCAAAAAGAGGAAGAATATCCCCACACCATCCCATTATCAACTCCATGTTTGAATGTGATGCTCCTATTGTGTGATGCAGAACAGGAGGAAACTTATCGTCCTAAAAGTTACAAATTAAAACTGTCTGTCAATAGAACGTTATCTCAACAGGCTACAGCATTGTCCAGTTGCTTTCTTTTGCACATGAACTGATCTGCAGTTTCTTGGCTGTTCTCCTGAAACCTTTAGTGACTTTCTAGATCACATGCACCCGTGCCCATTTCAGACTGGTCTGTCCATAAAACACTATTTGAAAAGGCTTAGGGATCATCCAGATAATTTCAGGATGTCCTGGTGTATTTTTTACAAATGTGAAACTTTTGTGGCTGCTGCATCACTCTGGGGAAACACTGGCAGGTGGTCCACTCCTGCAAAGACCTATGTTCCAACGGCTCTAAATCTATAGATAATGTCTTTCTATGTTTCTGGTGAAAAATGTATTATAACCCTTACTATAACCCAGACTAATATATCCCCCCTTTCATCCCCCTTGCCTCTCTTTGATTTTCTTTTGATCATGGCTTGGTGTGCTTGTAAAAACGTTGGCAGCGACTACATCTCTCTGATGGTGAGCGAGGCTGACGTTCAGCATGGCTGCTTGCATTCAAGCCTGTGTTCAATCAGCTGGTAATAGTATTCCATTATCAGCTAAATTTAGGTCGCATGTTGCTCCTACAATAAATGAAGTAATTAAAAAATGTGTTTTTCATTTTAAAAGGTTCTAAAAACCAAAATGTAAAATCGTTCACTGTGACAAATTAATATCTTTTATTAAAGAAAATAAGTGCTTTCTCACAGCACTGCACTTTTCATCCCAGGGACCTTTCCAGTATAAAAAAAAAGTTTAATGGAACCCCACACTCTTCATGCGTTAGACATGTTAGGCAAATACGTTGCAGTTTTATTTAAGTCTATAGTGTTTTTCCTACTATAATGAATAAATGAAGTAGTTGGGGTGATTTTATGACTATTTTTACAACTTTCATGATAAACTTGGTCAAAATATACCTTTATGCTCCTCTGTGTATATCAAGATAATGTCAATATTTAAAAATCAATTGCAAGTTTCATTGTTAATTCTATAAAATCTGTATTTTGGGTGGAAACGTGTATTTGTCTATTATTTTTTCCACAGAAGCAGCGTCATATTCATCATTACGTGTAGTCTTTAAAAATCCATGAGGTTGTGATTACAGCTGTTTTCAATGCTGTCACATTCATCCGAGAGTCAGTTTTGCCAGCTGTGCATTTGCCTCTTTAATTCTTTTGCAGCTCTGATTCATTTGCAGCTTGCAAGACTCAGCATCCCACTTACATGAATCAGCACATGCTAAGAGCCTGCTGGGCTGCTTCCAGAGGCTGTCCACCTGTTAGGGCGGAAAGGGCTGTTCTGGCCATCAGTTCCAAATGAATGTCCCGGTTGAGCCCTTAAAGTCTTCCTCTAGTGCGGGAGTGTCAAGTTCCACTCTTGGACGCTGTGATAGTATGGGGTCATCATTAACTGTCAGCCAGTGGTTTGATATTAAGCAAACTAATGGTGTTTTTCCACTGAGACAAGGAACTGTGCTGTACTGCGAACAAATATTTTTCTATTTCAAATAAAGCGGTCCGTACCCGAGACAGACCCGTGTTGTCCCACCACTGCTCTGCTTTCTGATTGGTTATCGTACACTGAAAAGAGGCCAATGTCTGCATTAAAACAACAATGGAGTTATAAAGTAATGATTGGGAAGTCGACGAAGTACAAGTACTATTTGAGTTGAAAATCAATTTTAGGGGGGTGTTTTCAGTGATGCTACAAATGTATCTTTAATGCTGGGAGAAATGCGAAGGTGGACCAGGACATCAGTTACTTGTGTTAGGTATTCATAGCATGGCTAAAGAAAAATGAAACTGTCAGAACAGCTTTCAGTTGGTACGACACAATGGACACACTTTTGAAAAAACGGCCGGCCATAAACCATTAGGAGAGGCTTGCACTGCCAATGCCATCAGAAACACTGTTACTGGACTGAGATACACTGGAAAATCAAAGTGTGCTGCAAGTTCCATGCCATCGCAGTATGGTTTAGGTGCAACACAGTTCAAAATTCAAGCCAATTCACTTTATTGTCATTAACAACTGTTTATATCTGTACAATAAATACATGGCGATATTACAGACCTCATGATCACATATATCACTACACAATACACAATACTACACAATAGTACACAATGTGGTGGAGGTAGCTCAATGGGTAGGATACTTGCCTCCAGACCAATAGGTCATGGGTTCGAATCCTACCTTCAGCACCACCATTGGGTCCCTGAACAAGACCCTTAACCCCAAGATGCTCCAGGGAGACTGTCCCCTGTAGGGAATGAAAGTCGCTTTGGATAAAAGCGTCTGCTAAATGACATAGACATAGACAATAACAAAACCTGTCGAAAATGCAGACAGTGGACATTAGACATGAGACACAGTATAAACAATAAACAGTCTAGTAAATGCAATACAAAATAAGCCTTTTCTGCAGCATTGCACATAGCAGAATGTATAAAATTAAATAAAAACATTGCATGTAAGACAATATTGAGGAACATGATTGTTGGAGTTTATGATGTATAATATTGTACATGGAAGCACATTAGCAGTATCTGAGCATATTGCACATTCATGGCATTTAGCAGATGCTTTTATCCAAAGCGACTTCCATTCCCTAACTGAAGGGGGCAGTCTCTCCCTGGAGCAACTCATGGTTAGGGGTGGCGGTAGCTCAGTGGGTAGGATACATGCCTCTGGACCAAGAGGTCACAGGTTCGAACCCTACCTCCAGCATACCACCACTGGGTCCCTGAGCAAGACCCTTAACCCCAAGTTGCTCCAGGGAGACTGTAGTTAGAGAATGAAAGTCGCTTTGGATAAAAAGCGTCTGCTAAATGCCATAAATGTAAATAGTTACAAATCTTGCTATCCTCAGTTCTCACCAGTTAGCTAGGTCTTCTCTAATCATTTGATGCTACCAGGATGAAAGCCAATGCAACATCCTAAAGCAGTTTAACACACTTGGAGGAGAACACTAATGGTCAGTTCTGTCACAGTTCAGGTATCATCGTGCTGAATGATTAGAGGAGAGGAAGGTTACCCTCCACCCCCACCCCGCACCCAGAAAAAGTGATGCCAATTGTTTTGTCTTGGACTCCCAGCCATAGTGTATCTCTGAAATGGTTTGAGCTGTCACAGATTTTTCAATTGAGTTTAGTTATGTATCTTTAGATGCAATCAATATACACATCAGAACTGCTAAAGGAAAATGACTCTCCACTCTTTCTTTCCTTCTCATGAACCCAAAGCCGTCCTACTTCCAACTTCTACCCAAAGTAAGCATCACCACTAACCACACACACTGTTTGCCCTAGTTACACATGTCTGATTTACTGGATATGTCCAAAGTAAAATACCGAGGCTTTCCAGACCTGATTATAAATGTTAGCTTAGATTATAGTGTACCCAGTCCTAAATCTAGACGTTTTTACTGCCTGAGGTAAGTTTCATTTAGTATATGTAATTATTTTCAACCACTGATTGAACACACTCTAGCATTCCTCTTTATTTTGAAGCCCCGTTTCATTAATTTTCCTAAATGTATGCATCAGTCACTGAGATGTCATTCTGAGTGGTTTCATGGAAGATAGGACATCACTGTGGTGGTGATAGGAACCAAGGTCATGGTGTCTATATAAAATTCAGTTTTTAAATGATGCTAATTGGGAAAATAGTGGTAAATGTAAAAAAAACCCAAAACATTCTAGTCTACATTTTAATTCAGACATCAGGCAGGGTTCCTGTAACGCTTGCATGTCATATTTTCCGAAGGAGCTTTTAGTGGCTTTGACCTCCTTTAGTGGCTTTGACGTCTGGTTCCCATCACCACCACTGACTCGTAAAGTCACCCATCCAACCACTTTGTAACTTTAATTATGACAATTTCATTCTGCATGAACTTGGACTGAATTCCTCTTTAAGACAGTGTTTCCCGACAGAGGCACATTTCATTGTATTCCCTGCCATCACACACCCACCCCAGCCCAGCAAGGGGCTGTTCTGGAGCCTATTATTTGGATCAGTGATGGAAGCAGCGAAAACACTGGCGAACAGACACTTTCAATGCTGTTAGAATTAGGCTGAGGTTTAAAGTTGAGGTTAGGATTGGGGTCAGAGTGAATGCTGAGGGTGAAAGAAAGGTGAATTTACTTGATATTTCATTGATTGTAGGCAATGTTGGCCCTCATAGAGCTTCTACAGATCAAAAGTAGACCTTCAGCATAATACACTTGCTTTTAGCTCCCTGCTACTAACCATTTAGAACATGTATTTTCTTCTTAAAGTGGTCCTTTAAAGGGAAAAAAAATTGTACACAATAGAAGCCAATGGGCACCTGGTCTCTATTATGAGTGTGTTTCGTCTCATTAGGTTTTCTGTCCATTTCCAAATATAAACAGAGATAGTGTGACTATTCCTGCAAAGCTGAGTCAGTCTAGTTGTTCAGCTGAGATGGAGGAGAGCAGAAAGTGGAGGAGGCTGCTGCTGATGTACCGCTTTACGAGCAGCTTCCTTCATTCTATACACATCCGTCCCTCGCGGTTCATATGTCCAGCAATGAATCTGGCTCATTCATACGCTCTGGGCCAAGACTGCTGCTCTGAAGAGTGTGTCAGTGGGTGCCTGTGTGTGTGTGTGTGTGTGTATTTCTCCACCACATCTAGGGAGTAAAGCCAGCTTACATCTGGGGCTCATTGCAGCTGATGGTACTCAGTTATCGAAGCAGATTTTGTGGGTGTTAAAGTGCACATAAGACAGAATCCAGTTTTCCCGGTTGCTTCTCAAGTAAAAGTGTGTAAACTTCATTCATGTTTAAAACGCACCATTGTCCATGCAGTGAATATATTACATTATGCATGAAAATATAACAAACATTTTTCCAAATGGTCGTTAATGTAGTGTGACCTCCTTTGGACAATAAGTTTCTTTGAAGCAGTTAAACCTACAAGCTGGATTTTACACCGTTTTCCAGGCAGTTTTACCCATTAAGCGCGATTAATAGCGATGACATCTTCCCAAAATGATGGGGAAATAGTGGGTAGGATACTTACCTCTGGACCAAGAAGTCATGGGTCCGAATCTTAGATTCAGCAGGCCACCACTGGGTCCCTGAGCAAGACCCTTAACCCCAAGTTGCTCCAGGGAGACTGTCCCCTGTAGTTAGGGAATGGAAGTCGCTTTGGATAAAAGCGTCTGCTAAATGCCATAAATGTAAATGTAAATGGTGCTCTTGACAGGCCCAAACCAGTTGCTTATATGTGCCAGGAATCCCTTGGTTAACTCATTTGGACTGAATGTGTGCTTAGCACGATATCCATCAATTTTTGTACAATATGAGCTGTGACAGGATTTATGATGCGCCTCTACTATGGAACCTTCACTGTATGTAAAGATGTTGGACACTTTGCTTGTCCAACATCTTTACATAATCTTTCATGACTGTATTTTACACTTCCATGAAACAAAGTATTAGTATGAACACCTAAATAAATTAATTGACCTTAATGTTAAGTGGCACTGGTACCGAACACATACTGAAGAGCTGTGGTTTCTCTAGATCTGATATGTCTGCGAGATTGAAAGTTTTTCATCAGCAGCCTTCCGTAATGCATATAAAGGAAAGAAGGCAAAATTGCATTTATTATTTCATGTGTTTTTTTAAAACAGCCCGAGTTATTCTTCTGGCTGGTGGTATAACACCATTAGAGGGCAGCAGTGAGTAATATTTGAATTAAAGCTGTATATCCAGAGCTAGGAAGCAAGATTACAACAGCAAATAGCTCTTTAATTGAACACACAAAAACGTTCCATAAGCATCAGTTCTGAGTCTGAGAGATTCAGTGTTGCACCACAGAATAATACATAATAAATAAATCATCAAATACTAGTTACAGGCCTCAGGGCCCCAGTCTGGAGATAAACAGAGGATGAAAACGGTCGTGTCAAAATGAATTCGGACTACCTTTGGCACATAATCCCACACAAAAAGATTTTTACCCATCTTTGGGAGACGCATATTGCTCATATAGGAGTAAACCAGTTCACATAAGGGAAGGACACAATCGCGTGTGTTAGGAAGTGGGCATGTGCAGCGTTTTCTGCATTATACTGAACAGACCATTTATCCCATGAACTCTATTCATTACACAGCTCCTTAACAGACGATAGGCCTCACACAGATGTCTCTTTACTTAATCCCATTACAGGTGGGTCATGGGAAATACTGGCACCAGACCTGCTTCCTGAGGGGGGAAAAAGTAAGTTTGTGTATGTCTCTGTGTGTGTGTGTGTGTGTGTGTGTGTGTGTGTGTGTGTGTGTGGGTGTGTGTGTGTGTGTGTTGGATGGAGTGGTAGGGGGAGAGGGGGGTTGTGTGTGGGTGTATGTATGCCTTCCTGCCATCATATCCTTGCGGGCTAATACGCAACAGCGGTCTCGCTGATTCATTTCAGATGGCACCAGCAGTTCTGGAGCAGAAATATGGCCGCCTGCCTGTTCTGAGGCACAGCTCGATTCAGAGAGAGATTTTAAACAAGCGCTCTGAAAGACTCTCTGTTGCTCAGCTTTCACTAATAAAATCCCCATGCGGCTCTGAAGGGAAATAAGGGCCAAACTAAAAGGGACCTGCTTTTTATACTTTTTGATAAGTGTGTGTGTGTGTGTGTGTGTGTGTGTGTGTGTGTGTGTGTGTGTGTGTGTTTGAATGGGAGCGTATCTTGCCCTTTGAAGTGGTAAACGTCTCTGGCGAGGCTTGAGTTTAATGCACCCCAAGTTAAAAAGGCTTACGCCCAAAGGAATGAAGAGGTTTTTGCCATTAAGGAAAAGAGCCAGGACTTTGATTTTCCTGCACTGTTCCTTCAGAACGGGCTTCTTCGCAGCTTTGGAATAAGAACAAATATGAATTGTGGCTCTTTCCAACCGCGAGACTTTGTTTTTAGATAACCCTCCAAGGACTTTGATCTTGAGACAGTCACCTCAAACAAAAAGTTCAGCCAAACCACCCAGTAAAGATAATTCTCCTTCATATGTTCTTTATTGGGACGGTGTTTTCTACCAACAAACAAATACATGTGACTGTTACAGTCCTGTTAAAAAAACTTATACTACTTTCCGAAAGCTGCAGTGGAAAGTTACCGATGTGGTTGTGATGTCACCAGTTGCCTGACTTTTACTCTTGGAAGTGGTGGGGTAGATTTTTCGAAAAACTTACTTTTAGTGGTCATGATGAGGCCACAGACGTTTGCCTATATCTGGAACATCTGCTGCATGAAGTGCATTTACAGTGGGAGGAAATGTTAGGACAGTACCAACTGGGGTGTCGTTAGGCGCTAGAGGCTACAGCTCTGATTGTTTTATAAATAGCTCCGGATCTCACAAATAATAATAATTAAAAATAGCCAATAGCCCCGGATCTAATGATGATCATCTGTTGAGCAACCACCCTCCATGTTGATAAACCAAATCTATAGCCTTATCGACAAACCAACTCCCATCCCGCCTGTCGACAAATCGAAAAAATAGCCCCGAATACGTCAAGATCCTGATCATTACAGCTCCTCTGTGGCAGCTGGTGGCCTAGTGGTTAGTGCATTGCCTCTGCATTAGAAGGTTGTGGGTTTGAATCCCAGGACTGCTAGTGGTACTTGAGCAAGGTACTGTCCCCACACACTGCTCCCTGGACACTGCGTTCCTGGCTGCACTCTGCTTCACTTGGTGAATGGGTTAAATGCAGAGGAAGAATTTCACTCTGTGTGCTGTAGTGTCTTCACATACGACAAATGGTCACTTTACACTGATACCAAATTAGAGCAGGCTAGCTAACTAAATGATTGTGTTTAAATTCGAGGACAAATAGAAAACATGCTGGTTTAAAGTACAAGATCATGGCCGAACTAAACAAAAAAGATGAGGATTGCTAGTTTATTAGCATGCAGTAACTTGGGATCTATAGATTTTGGCAAATTATCTATGTATTGAATGAGGGCTAATAGTTAATAGTTCTTTTGCCATTAACCGACTACTGGTTACAGTGTTATTTAAATTTACATTTACATTTATGGCATTTGACTGATGCCCTTATCCAGAGTGACGTACATCAGTGCTCAAGTGGTTCACAACTGTTTCTTAAACCTGTAAACAGCTTAAATCCACATCAACTATTTAACCGAAATACTGCACATTTGGTGCACCTATACAACACCTGCCAAACAATACCGGAGCAACGTAAGCCATAGAGAAGTCAAGAGAAGAGAAAGTAAGCAGTAGAATACGAGACATAGTTAGTCGCCGAGGTGCTCCTTGAAGAGGTGGGTCTTCAGGCGATGCTTGAAGAGGAGAAGGTCTCCGCAGATCTGATCGGAAGAGGGATTTCATTCCACCACTGGGGGGCCAAGACTGAGAAGAGTCTTTGACACATATTTAGAGGGGAACCCTCAGAGCTTTCTAGACTTTGTGATAGTTAAACACGGTGATAGTTAAACACTGTAATTATGTTTGTCATACACTACTTTGTTTTTAAGTGTCGTTGGAAATAAAAGGGTTAAGATCTCAAAACGCCCAACTGAAAACTGTCCAGTGGTATGTAGGTAGACAGCCAAGACGGCTGTCACATTGGTTAGGCCTTCAGGAGCTAGACTGAAAGTCAGATAAAACATTATTAGACAGTGGAATCAATCACTCAGGTTTGATGGTGAGACCAACAATGGTGAGAAAGAAAAATGTCACTCCAGCTGATCTGAAAGTCTTACATACATCACTGACTGTGAATACCAGCAATAGCGTTAACCATTGCATTTCCAACTGTGGTTAGAAACAGTAGACGCTGTTCAATGCCAACAGTCTTTACAAAAGGAGTCACTATAAAGTTCCCAATATCTGTATTTAAGTTGTGAAAACATATTCATGTCAAGCACTTAGTGCTAACATAGCACTATAAATCCCACAGAAACACTATCATGGTTGTGACCTCATCATTATGTGGTGAGAACCTCATTTTTCCAGTAACAGGTCCACAACTGAGCCATGCAAATGATCATGCAAAAGTAGTTTTAAGGAATTGCTTTTGGGTAGTTCTATGGGAAAACACTACAAATCCCATAGAAACACTATCATGGGGGTGACCTCAACTGCCTTCAAAGAGTGATTATGTGGTGGAATCCTCATTTTTCCATTAACACTGAAACAACAGAGCCATGTGATGATCATGCAAAAGTAGGAATGTCAAATTGGTTGGGCAGTACCCAGGGAAGAGTAAATCTCCTATAGAAGACCATCTGTTTCCCATCCCTCTCTGAAAAATATCTGACATATACATGCTAGGGGCCATGCGTCTCCACACAACCTGTGGTTTCTCTTCGCCACAACTTGTCATCCATGTTATCCGCGTCAGGACAGTCAAAGTGGATTAGACCGATCTGGGAGTGAAACACTGCCGTCGTAAAAACAAGAGAAATATTCATTTTGAGCCGCTCAAAGAGACAGCATGTTGATTTAAACGAAGGCCACGAGTTCAATCACCGCCGCTCCGCTCTGCTCTTAATCTGCCTTGGTCAGCAGCAGAGACAGAATAACACCACAAGGGCAGGAATCTGAAGCCTGCTGGGGTAAGTGAGATTTATTTGGAAAAGAAATGCGACGTTTTCCGCAATCCACTTCCTCCACGATGAACCACAAACCCACCAGAGCCTTCAGAAAATACAGAGCCGGGTTTTCGACTCAGCACTGAAGTGCCTTTCTTCGAAACTTGTTTATGGTCACCGGCAGTCGGAGAGGAGAAGGAGAAACACAGAGCGAATCTGTTGCTCCTCCGAGTTGGTCGGGCTCACGAACAGGACAGGATGTTTGCTGTGCCAAAGCTAGCTCAGAGGCAGCGCCGCTGCCAGATCACACAAACAGACGCGAGGCTTGGAGTAGGAGTTTAAAATGCACATCGGAAACTTGACTCATAGCAACTATTTTACTCTCAATTCAAAGTGGAGCGGGCCTTCAAGACCTTCAAGAGCTGAAACCCATTCAAGAAGCCCTAAAGGTGTAATTTAAGCCTCTAAAAATGAGCCTTGCTGAATAATATATTGCAGGTTATTTTTATTCCCCAGAAACACGTAAAAAAGAATTTTTGCACGTTACCCTCATGAAGACAGGAAGATGCATGGTCGTGTGATTGGGAAATGTCGTCATGTCCTTGACCACCTCTATCCCACCTTTTCCTCCCACCTCTACTTTTGTCTTTGCTCCTGAATATGTTCCAGTAAATGCATCTCCAAATGTGAATGGTGTTTTGACTTTCTGCTTTTAAAGACGCCACAAGTTAATAACATATGAGCCAATTTGTTGCTGGGAAAACAGGACACTGCTGTATTCAGAACAAAAAGATGTAGCTTTTTGCTTCTTGTAGCACTTTTGGTTCAATAATGGACCTTTTTGCAAACCATCTTCAGGTCCAAAAGTACATCTAGCAGTTAGCAGTAAAATCCAGCAGTTCTGTGATAGTCCACAAACATTCAATGGGACTCAAGTCAAGAAATGGCAGCCCCCCAACCCAGGTGGGTCTGTTTTTGAGTGTATGAAAGAAAATGAAAGTGACCATTTGTCATACGTAAACACACCACTGCGAACAGTAAATGCAGAGGTTGAACGAAATTCAACCTCTGCATTTAATCCATTCACCAAGTAAAGGACGGGGGCAGCCAGGAACACAGCGCCCCGGGGAGCAGTGCATGGGGACGGTACCTTGCTATGGTACCTAGTGGTCTTGGGAATCAAACCCGGTCACAGGGCGACTGCCCTAACCACTAGGCTACCAGCTGCCCCGGGATGTTGGGGCTGTGACTTGAAATGTCTTCTTCATTTTATTGGCTTATGATATTATAATTCTAATAATATCTGGGAATTTATTAATTCATGTTTCCTTTGATGTTATGACCTAGAAGTCGTCTCATATCATGATGCCCCCACCACCATACTTCACATTGGGTCCCTTCTTTCTCCAAATATGAAGGTGAGTACAGAACTGGTCATTGCTTATAGTTTTCTGTATAGCTGCTTTTCCTGCTGCTTTCAGGTCACCCTGAGGTAACAGTGTTAGATGTACCACACTGTCTTTTCTTTCTGTGCTTTTTTTCTGGTTATATTATGTTGATTTGTCTGCTTTTGTATCATGATGATTATTAAGTCATCTGTGACCTTGTTGGATGGCAGGATGAATCACTAATGGAGAGCCTAAAAATATGCATGTATTCTAATAAACAAACCTTGTGGTTATTTTGACATGATTGCTGGCTTCACTCTTATACCTTTTTGGTCATTAGTCTAAAAGAAATCTTGCATGAAGCACAAAAAAACATCCCGACATGGTTTTAGTTATATATCTATTTTAAAACACGCTTGCCAGCAATACAGTAGATAATGCATCAAGTCTCCTGATCAGTCTCTGTTTCCCGGACAAACAGATGCTAGCAAGCTTATCTGTGTTTACCTACTTCGTGGACATTGTGAGGCAAATAAGATAGCTTGCTGACACTTGGTGCCTACTTTTCCTTTAAGTGCACTTGAATGTGTATCTGCTTGTCTACTTGTCTGGTTTGTCTGTTCTCTTCTTCCTCCCTGATCTTCTCCCTCTCTCTCCTTCCCTCAGATGCTTGCAGGGGTTTTTTTTTGATGCAGGCTTAATCTGGTAAGTGAGTGTTCCTCAGGCGGCCCCTTCAAAGAGCCGGCTTTCAGAGGAGCAGTCCTGCATTACCTAATGGCTTCTGTAGGGCCTGGGAGGGAGGGGGACAGTGGCCAGTAATCTAATCTACAGGGACAGCTTCATTGGCACCAGAAAACTTGGAGGGGGGATGGAAGGAGGTAATTCAATCACGGTTTTCCTGATTTAAGGCATCCTGTCATTTTGATGATTTAGGTGACGTGCAGCCTCCAGGACAGGAGACGGAAGGTGCCAGACAGACATACCTGGGACGGGGAGATTCGAGTTCAGGCCTGATGTCAACAGCATGACGATCGGGCAGGTACAACAGGATTTGAGTGCTGTTAAAGGCAGAGAAACAGTGCCACCTTTGACCCGATACTGAGAGCCATGCCAAAACTGTGGGGTGACGATGGCCGTCAGTGTGGGGAGATTAGTTTTCGCCTTTCCAAGACTCACTAAGTGTCATCTTACACTGCTAAGTCAAACAGTTCCATTATACATAGTATGTACAGTAACCCCTCAGTTTTACAAGGATCAGCATTCTTGGATTCAGTCTGACTTTGATTTTTTTACTGCCTGTATTACCACCACCAGTCAAGCGGTGGCAGTAATACACTGAAACCACCATAAAAAGAAGAAGAAGAAGCTGCTGCTGCAGCATGTAGCATGAGTGCTCCATGTCTTGTCCTCGTGTTTTAGTGCTTTAACCCCCCACCCCACAATTTTCAACAGTTATCTCAGTTTATTTAGTATTAGTAAGCTGTGCCCTGTGGGTAGGGAGAGTTATTTCAATGTTTCTTTTGTGTACGAGTCTTTGTTTTGGCATGCTGCTAATGTTAACTGTTTATGCTAACTGTTAATGCTAAAGTTTTTTTAAGCAATAAAGTTTTCTGATTCTGATTATTTATTTACCTTTACATTGTCTTTACGGGTTATGCATTAAACTGAGTTTAAAATGAAATTAAAGCATTCTGGGTGCATATACGGTTTACACTATAAAAATAGGCATTTTTTAACCAAAACTCAACAATGCGCTTTTTCACTATATTCAGGTGCTCTTGGAATGTAACCCCTGTGAAAAGTGAGCGATTACTGTATAGTACAGTAAAATTCATACAAAATGCATGGTTCAGGACAGCTTTCATCGATTTTTTTATAAAAAGTCACACATGACACCAGTACCTGACACCAGTTTTTCACCAGGTTCCACACACATGTATTTCTAAAATGGATAAATAGAGAAATGAATTATTATTATTTTTGCTTGATGATAAGATCTTTTTCAATGTAAATGTTGCATTAGATTACCCTCAAAGGTTTTGGAGAACTGGCTTTTGGGCAACATTTAGTTGTCAGATATTTAACATTTTAATTTCTTTGACTTTGTCTTTTTCTACAGGTCTATAGGCCTGTCACAGTGAAGACGAGAACGTATGGTGAAATGTGCCCCTTTGTAGCGTGGAGGAAAACTCGGACATGATAGACACGAGAGAGCAGGTAAGCCACGCAGTTATTCTCAGAACTCTCCCAAGGGAGTTAGAATTCACACCAAGATGAACTCTAGTTCTGAACACACACACAGACAGGTAACGAACTGACTCCAGGGAGTCTGAGTACTCACGGTACCGGAGGAGAAGGTTGAGTTGGATAGGGTCGGGTCACGTCTCATGGAATGTGATCCAATGTCTGTGTGCAGGTGTACACCTGTTTCCTGTTTATATACCTGTGGTGACGTCATCTCCGAGACCTCGTGATGTCACGTGACCTGGTGTGTGTGACAGTACCCCCCCTGCTAGGACCGGCTCCGGACGGTCCAGGAAGGGAGGACACCCGGCGACGGTAGTCCGCGAGGAGGGTCTTGTCCAGGATGTGGCGCCCGGGGACCCAGGACCGTTCCTCCGGACCATAGCCTTCCCAGTCGACCAGATACTGGTGGCCATAGCCACGGCGCCGCGAGTCCAGGATCCGCCGGACCGTGTACGCGGGACCACCGTCAATGATCCAGGGGGGGCGGCGGGGCAGGATCCTGGGGAGACAGAGGAGAGAAAACAACAGGTTTGAGCAAGGAGATGTGAAACACAGGATGGATCCGGAGGTGGGCAGGCAGCTGGAGCCGATAGGTGACAGGGTTAATGCGATGGGTGATTTTGTAGGGGCCCAGGAACCGTGGAGAGAGTTTACGTGACTCCGTGCGGAGGTTGACGTGACGAGCTGATAAATAAACCCTGTCTCCTACATGGAACAACCGTCCCGGAGGGTGCCGCCGCCGATGCTGAGCAGAATAGCGTGCATTGGCTCGGTTGATGGAGGTACGGGCATGGTCCCACAGTCGGCGGCACCTGCGGACCAACATTTGGGCAGACGGGAAATCAACCTCCGTTTCCTGGTGTTCGAAGATGGGAAGTTGGAATCCGTGACACACCTCGAACGGACTGAGGCCAGTGGCAGAGGAGGTGAGGAGATTGTGAGACAACTCAGCCCAGATGAGGAAGTCTGCCCAGGAGCGCTGACGGTCCACCACGAAACATCTCAGGAAGCGCTCCAGCTGTTGGTTGGTCCGCTCCGTCTGGCC
>JBBIGB010000017.1:1280159-1290248 GCA_037577075.1 Alestopetersius hilgendorfi | reverse complement strand
CCTTTAGAGGGCGGTGGTGAGTAATGTTTGTTTACCTGATGTTTATTAGGAACACCTTTAGAGGGCGGTGGTGAGTAATGTTTGTTTACTTCATGTTTATTATGAAACACCTACAGAGGGCAGTGGTGAGTAATGTTTGTTTATTTGATGTTTATTAAGAACACCTTTAGAGGGCATTGGTAAATATTTGTTTACCTGATGTTTATTAGGAACACCTACAGAGGGCAGTAGTGAGTAATGTTTGTTTACCTGATGTTTATTAGGAACACCTTTAGAGGGCGGTGGTGAGTAGTGTTTGTTTACCTTAGTTTATTAGGAACACCTTTAGAGGGCGGTGGTGAGTAATGTTTGTTTACCTGATGTTTAATAGGAACACCTTTCGAGGGCGGTGGGGAGTAATGTTTGTTTCTTTGATGTTTACTAAGAACACCTTTAGAGGGTGGTGGTGAGTAATGTGTGTTTACTTGATGTTTCGGCCCTGCATATATAAAGAAGACTAAAAATAGTTACATTTACTCATTGTATTTTGTAGCTTTCAATATAAAAGCTTGTTTTACAACCACTTGCCAAGAAGTCCTAATCCCTTCTACTAAATTTCCACTGGTGAAATAGTGACCATACAGGATTTTGCACCTCATTGTGACATAATCCAGACCCACATCCAAAGCACCCAGTTATTGCTATAAATTATGTCATTGTGAATAGACTGCATGTCTGAGTGCAGAATGACTTATAAAAGCCTACAAGCTACACTATGCATTAAAGTAGTGGGACAAGTATTTGTGAGCATTACACCAACAGGGACTTGACATTGCATTAAAATACATAGACTTTGCAGCTACTCTTCTTGGAAGGCTTTCTACAAAATCAGGTCAGGGCTCTGTGCAGGCCAGTCAAGTTCTTCCACACCAAACTCATCCAGCCATGTGTATATGATGCTTGCTTTGTGCACTGGGACACAGTCATGCTGGAACAGAAAAGTTGCTTCCTAAAATTATGTCCACAAAGTTGGAAGCCTGCCGTTGCCCAAGATGCAAGATGTCTTGGTCTGCTGAAGCATTTAGATTGTCCCTCACTAGAAGTAAGGCCTAAAAAAAAAATCAGATGTATCCCAATACGTTTGTCCAAGCAGTGTAAGACAAAGTAAAGGTAAAGGACAAACAAATGAACAGCACTCTCGAATGCAAATATTGCAAATGAGTAAGCCGGTCTGGCAAGAATCCAGCACAAACTGAGAAATGAGAGGCTCCACAGACTGCCATGTCACAAGTACCCTGGTGCTCAGGTCCTGAAGGATGACTGACACTTCTACTGACCAACCAACAGAGGTCACAAACCAGAGCGACCAATGAAAGACCAAGTGGGCGGGTCTACGCTCCCAAATTAAACATTTGACATTTGAGCTTTCACCTTTTCGAGCTCACGTCTCCGGAGTGAAGTTTACTTCTTATTCACGTTGAATTTCCAGGTAAACAAGTAATTTCCTGAACAAAAATACACACGGGACACTGCTGTCAACTTTCTTCGTCTGCTAAGGTGTTTCAGTAGTATTTTGTTGCATATTGCTTCTGCATCTAACTCACCGTGCTCCGTTTAAGGTGGAACTGAAAATGTAGAAAAATAAACCTGTGGAACTGGCAGCAAGGCTTTAACCTCGTCTAGAGAACACTGTTTGGGTTAAACTATACTATCAAAAATGTATTAAGTTATTTAAGTTACAATTTGTGGGAATTAATATGTAAATTAATTCTGCTATTGTTTATTTGTTCATCTTCCTTTTAAAGACCGTTGATATGGATTTGGCGGACTTTTGTCTGTTGGTGGTCGTGAGCGTCCTCGTTACTAAGGCAACGGCTACCGGCGGCCTCAGTCTGGAAGATACCGAGTTTTGCAAGTAAGTATAGAATAAACAACAAACTGCTCACCAAACAATGAAATAACACAAATAACCACCTCACAAAGTCCCTAAAGTCACAATGTCACACTCTGGGTCAATTAAAATGTCATTAAATTTATTAATTGAGATATAATCTATATGAACAAAGGTATTGGGACACACCTCCTTACTTCCAGTAAAGGGTAATCTTAGTGCTTCAGCAGCTCAAAACATTTTGGACAATACCATTGCCCAACTTTTTGAACACAGTTTGGGGAAGAACCATTTCTATTCCAGCATGACTTTAAAAAAGCCACGTGTTTTTAGTGTGTGGCATCAGAGTCAGCTGAATCTAGTGACACTGCCTTAAACCATAACTGTGTATGTGTGTGAACTCTTATGTTTCTTTTAGTTCATTTGGTCTGTGTTTGCCTAAGCTAAAAATCTAAAGAAAATGACTCTCTCCTCCCCACACACACTAATCAGCTCATTCATAATGCCTGGCTGAGTTAAAGTGGGTGTGCTAAATCAAACAAAGCACCAAGACCAGATTTTGGGAAAACAATGAGTTTTATATGTTTTGGGACATGAATTAGTTAAATCAAAGCCACTGGATTTTGAGCATCAGCTACTGCTAGTGTATTACTGGAGCTGTTCTAGAGAATTTAATGACTTGGATGACTGAAAGCCTGCACAGACGTCTCTCAGATACCCACACGAAGCTGCCAGCAAGGGGGCGAGGTTAGCATTTCGAGCTTGTAGGCTGCCGAGATCCACCTCGTATCTTGTTGAATGTGTAGGATTCCCTCAAAGTACTGAGTCATGGATGCAAAGCAGCTTAACTGGCATTTCCCACTCAAAAAAACCCACTCAAAACACTGACCATCTCCTAAGCTCAATAGCCTAACTTTCCAATAAGCAGACTCATGTTCAGTTTGGAGTATTAAAACCTTTCATGAGTAGCATAAAAATCACAGTCACCCAAATGCTTTCAATTGTGTGGCGTCGGAGTCGGTCTAGGCAGAGATGTAGAATCTCTGCCAGAAGATGAAAAGCATTGTTATACCAGTAAGGGTTTTTTAAAAATCTTTTTTAGGGGAGGATTAGAGTTAAAGTATCCGGATCTGGACGTAAACACTTGCATGACTGTCCCTCAAGAGATGAGAGAGAAGATCAGCAAGGAATGGGGACCTCCACAGGTGAAGCTGACCACTGCTGACGAGGTAAGAAAAGTTAACTCCAGATTCTCACAGTGATCTGTGTTTTGTGTCTCTGATTTAACTTCAGAACTGCATTTTTGTTTTATACTATACAACAGTAAATAAACTGGTGCACAGAAAAACAAACACATGAAGTAAAAAAGTGCTGACAAACCCAGTTGAATGTTGATTGAAAGGAATGGCTTGGCAACATTCTAACCTGCTGACAGAGACTAATTGGTAGCCACCAGTTAGTATTATATTGCATCTATTATACTTATTAGTGGCCACGCAGTTTAATTTACTGAGCATCATTTTTTTATGAATTATTACTTAAAAGCACCTTAACCCTGACAACAATAATTGACAGTGTTTCAACAGCTTTTCCAGGAAGATTCAAGTTATAGGATATTAACATTAATGTATACATTTCATTAAATTCACACAACCATACACTATTGTATTTTTTTTATAAGCCATCCATTGTCAAGTCTGTGTTACACTGGATCTATTGTCCTGACCAGTAGTGTTGTATCATAATGTGTCCAGAAGGTGGCAGAAGTACTCCATTACTTAGGCAAACAAACCCCGCACATCTGAAGAGACAAGAAACCACAAAGCTGAAACAATCTCTGACTTTTTGGTCGGCTCTCAGTCACATAAAGGCAGGTAAAGCATGATCCGGGTCCCAGGTCTGCACTGTACTTTTGTCCTTTTTCACAAAATGTTCCCTTCCTTTTCATGAATCAATTTCGTGAATGTTAGCTACGGCTTTATGTGAGCGTCCCCTTATAACTTACAGTATTTTCCAGTGTTGTGCCATTGCATTTATAGTGTCCACAGAATTAAATTGACATTCATATTTTTACCTTGATATTAGCAGTGTGAAAAAAGTAAGAAAAATACGGTAAAAGCTTCATTGGGATTAAAATTCAGACGCTTCTGGCAGTATATCGTTCAACATATCGATAGGGAGACCATTGAATGGCAGCCTCAACCTCCACCTATTAATATGCCCTTCTTGATCAATAGGTGACAGGTCTTTAAGCTGAATTAGACCTTTGGAGTACTTTGGGCAAGTTTCTCTGGTGACTGACTGCAGATGTGGCACAGATTAGCACAAACTTTAAGTCCTTTCTTAACTCCAGGGTGGAGAAGTGCAGGCAATTTTTAAATACATATTTTTTTTCTGTAAAGGCTTTCATTTGAGTGTGAAGTCCTGTGGCAGCATATACTTGTGAATTCATTTAAAGAAAATAACTCTGCCCAGTAATCTAATTAGCTACTGTACCACGAAGCACTAGTCCAAGGGGGAAAAAAAGGTATTTCAAAGAGTGTAACCACCTAGTGTCAAAGTGACAACACCTTTATTTTTTCCTCATGTGTGCTGGAAGAGCTTAGCTTGTTCTGTGTGTTACAGGTTCATGTGTCTGCAAGACTTTCCATGCTCTAGTTAATGGGAGCATAAGAATATGGAAACACATGCGTTCGCATTTTAAGTCAGTACTGTTTAATAAAAGCTTTAAGGTGCGCTAAAAGCCATTAAAGCCATTAAAAACAACAAACTCCAAAATTGTAGGCCATTTCGTGGATCAGTCAAACAAGCATTTTAACATCAAATGAATGGAATATCGCTGCAGCCACTGTGACACATTGACAGACACCTTATATTACCAATGATTGTTACTTTTCTCTTGTTAAATCGGTTTTGTTTGAGACTCAGCTATATGGTGCTGGTCGTGGTAGAATCACTGTGGTAAAGTAAAAATAAAACCCTAGTGGAGCGCAGCAGCAAAACACCGTCCAGTATCTATAAATTGAAAACCAAAATTGAAAGCCGCTTCAGTTTTAGGAGCTAGTTTATAAATTCCGTAGCTAAGCAGTCTGGCTTGAAGGTGATCTATCGCCCTAATGTCTCCCAAACCCCAATTGATGTATGGTCGTATTATCTGTTATGCTGTCCTACATGATTCTCTTTTATTGCTGGACTTGGTGTCAGACAGCAAAACGGATTACACGTGAGATTAAATCAATACCAACTTTATTTACTGGGCTTTGAAACGTAATTCCCCGCTATTCCTGCTTCTGTGTATCTGACTCTTATGAAAACATACGGTAGCTGGAGGTCCGCTGTGAGAATGCGAGGGAGCCTTGCAGTGTGCCAGTCGTTGGTCTGCGGTGGGTCTCTTCCCTTTTCTTTTTTTTTTCTTCTTTTTACCCTGTTGTTCCTTGTCTTTTTCACTCCTCCGCCCTCTCGACCCTTCCAATTGGCACTTGATCACTACGGAAACGAGAGGCCAAGTGGCAGTGCAGCGGTCACTGGCTGTCGCTTTGCCCCTGCGGTGACACCCACCTCATTACCCCGCTGAAAGCATGCTGGGTAATTGAAACGGAGGAGAATGGGCAGTGGTCCAGCATGTCCGCCTCTCAATGGGCTTTCATTACCCAAAACAAAAGCAAAGGACCATGCTAAACAACAGATTTCCCTCCCAGCCCTTGAAGTAATGACTGAACCCTCCGCATGACATGAACTTGGTTTTCCACTTTTCCACTCCGAGCACTCATATGCTATTGCGGTGCATTTGGAAATCATAATAGCGCCATCAAAGTAATGAGTAGCACTGTACATTTTATGTCCTTTCCCATTACTATGTATTGGCTCTAATTTGTATATTTTATGATGGTAACGGGATGAAATTGCATTAATTCCGTTGATGTCTTTACAAGCTTTACGAGCCCACACAAAATTTGGCATCTTAGTCACTGCATACATTCATCTGCTCATTAGTGCATTAATGGCTTGCCTACATGAGCCTCTACCATTTCCCATGCACTTCTGAGTGATGTGTAGGGCTCAGTATTGGGAGGGGAGAGGGATGGGAGCATAGTCACAGGCCTTAAGTAAAAGTTAGTCTGTCAAAGGTCCAAGGTTGGTCAGGTTTTGTCTTTTGAAATGCTTTGCTACTCTCTTCACACGTCTGAATTCAACAAGGTGTCATAGTAGCTAAGACATAGCACTGACTGTGCTTATTAATGAGAATACTTCTCTGTCCTTGGTAAGATATCCGCTTTTCCACAAAAGTCATGTGTCTGATAAATCAGTTTTCATTTTCAGACAGGATTGAATGCCACAATATCCAAGTAGACCACTGACAGCTGGTACTTTATCAATGGATTTATGAGCTGTATGGATTTAAAGGTAATACGCTGTCTGTGAATGGTAGAAATAACATGCTATTTATTGTATTTGCAAATGTTCAGTAGATTACCAGTTAATTGTTGTGCCACAAGTTATTGTGGTGATTGTGTTGATCAGTATCATTCTTTTTGAACAGTTCACGATATTAACATTAGTAAACATTAACACTGGTGATATTACTGTATAGATGCATAGGTAATATAAAATTGGCATGCTGGTTAATGCAAAAACTCTCACAACAACCAGGGAATTTTCAGCATTTTTCAATATTAATATTAGACAGGAAAAAAAACGTCTACGTTAACTTTACTCTAAATGTGCACAATGCTGACTACGTTCTAGTAAACGGTCCTGAGATCCTGATATATGTCATTCAAGGCTTGAAAATTAGACCTTGTTAAGCTTTTTATGGAAAAAATGAGATACATATGTAAGAATGTAAAAATGCAGTCTTATACATTCCTGTGATTGTTATATTTTCCTGACTGTGACGACATCATCCTCGTCGCCTCCCAGGGAATGTGAAAAGGGTCCATTGGCACTGAGGAATGTGCAACAAACTGGCTAAGCGATTGCTTACAACTGTAGCCTGTTGATGGACAATTTTCTTTAGACTTTTGGAAATGATCCAAATCCATGGCTTTGTTAAACCCCATTAGACATGAATCTAGAAACGAACCGTTCAGAAAAGACTCAACAGGTTTTGTCATTGTGGTAGGCTGTGTCGTGTGATTAACAGTGGTGAATGACTGGGTTCTCACGCCGGCAGCAAGTAGCTGACTGATTCTCACACTTCTCACAAATGGAACGCAAATGCGACTGATGACGCTAAGTTTCTGGAAAAAGATTGGTCCGATAGTAAGCTAGTACAGTGTGCACTCATTGGAAAAGGAAGCTTGAAGCGGTTACTATTAGAATCTCAACTGAATTTTATGTTCAACCAGAGTGGGCAGCTGTTCACTTAACACTGTTTACTGCCAATAAAAAAAGTTATCATTGGCAGCAAACAGATAATGTTTACGGCACTGTAGGAATATACAGAGATTAGAATGTGAAGAAGATCCGTTTAACTCTGCCATTGTAAGTATGTGGGATTTCCAGTTGTCACGTTGGTGTCCACTTGCTAATCATTCAATAATCTATGACTATCTTTACAATTTTAAGCCCCGTTACTGTCTGTGAAGGTCTTAAGCTAACAGAATAGCTGACAAAAAAGTGTTCTGGCTATACTGCCCTAACAAATTTTAGATTACTCTAGAATAATTTTAGTTTCAAGTTAATGATGTAGGATACATTTCTGAATAAAGACATTCAAGCAGTACTAGACAAATTAGAAATGCATTAGAAAAACATGTGGCAGAATTTCAGTATGACCAAATTTATGAACATTGATGATATTGATGAGTGAAGCTTATATTTTCAGCAAGATTCTTTGTCATTTTAAGCTGGTCTCTATAATCAGCCGTACAAAGTTTCTCAGCAAAGGCCTGTTTCACTGTCTAACTATATTTATTACATGTCAAACAAGTGAAACATTGTTATTTGCCAGGAATGTCAGTTTAACATTTTGTCTGATTTTCTTGATTTAAGTAATTTTAACATTTGGCATTTCATCACCTCCCTTCTCCTCATCATCTAGCCTCTGATCCCAAACTTCGAAGAAGCGCTGCTACACTGATTTGTAAATCTCTTCCATTGGGCAGGGTGGGCTGTTCTCTTGTATGCCAGAAAAACAATAGTAAATTAAGTGTGAGTAATTCTGAACAGCCTGGGTAATGCATTAAATCCTTGTTAAAATGTCTTGATTTGTCTCTTGCAATGATACCACATGTTCTCAGTTTGGAGAGCAGATAATTGGCAGCATACTGTGTACCAACACTTGTGGTGTTCCGCTTGTGCCATGTTTCAGATCCTCAAATATCTTTGACGCATGAAGATAATAAAAATGACTTTTGTCAGTTGGCTGTTTTTCACAATTTAGAGATTAGATTTTGAAATTCACACAATGCCTGAATTAGAAATACATTGGAATTATTGAATTGTATGGTTTTTTTTTAATGATTCCAGCTAAATGTTAATAATATTCTAAAAAATTGATGTTGGCGAGTTTCTACAGGTCCTTACAATTGAATTCCATTTGCCCCCACTATAACAGTGGAAAACACCAAGTGTTTAATGTGTAAAGCAAGTGGAAAGGGCTTCTGAACTCACTCACATGCTTCAAGCAGTCAGAAGTTCTTATGTGCAGTAACACACAATTCGCTTTTGTGTATGTAGTTTAAATCCAAGAAACAGTTGTGAAGCCAAAAGTTCACTAGTGGATGTTTGCATTTTAAAACAACAGGTGCAACAAAATAGTAGGTTTATAATAATAGTTGTTTTCAAAAAGGCGAACATAATGTTTGATCTTGTTGTTGAGGCACCAGTCTTTTTTGAGGGTGGGGGTGCAGTGGATTGATTTAATCACAATTATTCTCAATAGCACTTTGATTGATCACACCTTCATGAGACCATTCAGCCTTATCACATAAATTGACTGTCAGCCATAGAGTCCATTTTAATAGACCATGACAAAGCACTTCAGTTGTTTTCTGTTGTTGTTTCTGATCAGAAAAGTAGCCAAATGGTGTATGTTACCATTTGGGCATGCCTTGTGCCGCATGGTGTCTTGACAAACTATAGGAAGAAGTGCTGAAATAAAGTTCTAACCTAGAGTGAGTTTAGTAATCTAAAGTTGCTTATTTCTGTATTTGGTGGTGGTGTTCGGGTCAGAAGGGAAATTGTGTGTTTTTGTGACGCTGATGCTGCCGTCACCTTAGGCTTGTTTTGCGTAGTACTTTGACACTGTGTTCCCTCACTTTTGCAACTGTCCTCTGTATAAGTAGTTTTTAGTTTATTTGTGCATCTCTGTTGCCACATAGCTGTACAGGTGCCTTTATGTTATATTATTGATGTTTGTGCTTGAACAGAAGCATCATGGATCATAGCTCACTGTGCTCTTATGGTACTGCAAGGTGAAATTAATACATGTTGACTGGTACTAAAATCTCTCGCTAACTAATACTTACCACCAGGGGCTGATTGGTGGCCTAGGCAGTTGCCTCTGCAATCAGAAGGTCATGGGTTTGAATCTCAGGACTACCAGTGGCACCACTGAGGCACCCTTGAGCAAAGTATCATCCTCACACACTGCTCCCCGGGCGCAGTGTGTTCACTTGGTGAAACTGTTAAATGCAGAGAACAATTTTGTGCTGTTCACACTGTGTGCTGTGGCGTGTTCACGTATGACAAATTAACACTTCACACTTAAAAAAAAAGTGTTTTCTTAAGTACAGCGTCTAAATTTTTTATTGTGCTTGTTGATTCCCCCAATGCGCAAGGTTTCTTTAAAAATGTGTGGTGTAATACCTATTGGCCGAAGACTGTCGGCATTAAAATTTACGGCATTTAGCTGACGCTCTTATCTAGAGTGACGTACATCAGTGCTTACACAAATTCACAGTAAAATCCTGAAAAATTTTGAATTTCAAAGGCTGTTGACCACTAAAATCATTCCACACTGAACAAGAGATGTAGTCTATGTCACTATTTTTGTTACAGCCTACATGGCACAGGGTATATTTGTCATTAACAAAATTTAAATGAAAACCAAGACAAACAACGTGTAGCGCGCAAGCCTGATTGTGTTAGTTTGGATTTAATGTATTGAAATGAGTGATCGACACATGGATTAGCCTATATTAATAATAATAATAATAATACATTTTATTTGTCAGCGCCTTTCATGACTCTCAAGGACACTTTACAGGAAATAT
>JBBIGB010000017.1:1267769-1279962 GCA_037577075.1 Alestopetersius hilgendorfi | reverse complement strand
GGGAGGTGTGGAGAGGAGAGAACCAGAGGAGGAACGGAGAGTGCGCGAAGGTGTGTATATATCAAGGAGATTGGTGAGATAAGGTGGAGCTAGGTTATGGAGGGCTTTAAATATTGAATGTTCTCAGAAATTCCTGAGTCTTGGTGGGCATCACGACATGAACAGGTTTCACTGGTTATTCCTTGGTCCAAGTTACGAGATTTCCAGCAACTGTCAGCTGTCTAGATTGTGGCCTTAAATGCTCACTTTTGAACTTAGAAACAAACTTGTAATTTGTATAGTGTGAAAGTTTGATTGATGGCATAAATTAGCTCAATTTGAAAGCGGCCCTTCGACAGGATGGTACTTAGAAGTCACAGAACTTAAGAGCTCTGAGCTGTTTTGGTTTTTTGGGGGGGTATTTTTTTCTAATCTCTCATCCTTCCCCAAGTTTTACTGGGTTGTATTCTAGAACATGACGTTGCCTTTCAGTGAAATCATGTTAAGTTTTGGGTGCTGGTCCCTCAGGGGCTGTAGAAAGTGTTCTTTTGGCTCATGAGACTCTGAAAAACGGTTCATGCGAGGACTTGCTGTTGTTTTATTTGGTGCTTAGGAGAGATGAGCATAAGGTTTTTAAACCATTACAGTGATTAGAACTGCCTGGATGTGATCTCCTGAGCAAGCTTACTGCTCTGGTAATAACTGCTCCCTCACTGTCTTTTCTCGCTCAAGCTCTTTCTCTTCTCCGTCTAGGTCTCTCTCTCTCTCGCTCTCTCTCTCTGTGCGAATGATTTTGTACGCTCTGCTTAAACCTATGTGGGGGCGTAGGAAGAGAGGATTTGAATGTGAGCCCCCCCCAGTCTTCTCTTCTTTTCTGTTTTGGTGAATCTCTGCCTCTCTTTTTTTTCTCCACTGCCTGTGATGACGACAGGGGCGGCATCTTCATCGCTAAGCCTGGCAGTGCCCACGGCTGCTAGTCGTCTCTGTGCCGCGCTGCCCACTCACCCACGCTAGCCTTGGCACCGGCGTAGCGGCGTGCTATCTGCCATCCGAGGGTGGGGTTCCTTTCCGGAAGACCCTGTGTGTCTTTCCCAGGGAAAACCCACACGTCCACCCATGCAGGATTCCTGAAGGGTCTTTTACTGTTAGGCCTCCTGAAACAACGGAGGAAGAAAGAGAGGGGGATTTGAGGCTGCTCTTTTTTCGAAAATTCTATTTATTTCGTTGTAGGCGATTATCCTCCATTTATTTCCTATTGTTGTGATGGTATATATGTTGGGAGTTTTAAAGTGTAGAAATGAATAATGATAAGGGAGGGAGGGAGGAACTTATATCATTGCTATCTTGGGCCATAAAAAGACAATACATGAAACTGTTTCACTATGTATCAAACTACCGTACACGTCGTGATACAATGGATAAGGACACTCTAAAGCTTTTGTTTCAGTTATTGTACTTCAATAATGTTAAGTACTCCAATAAACCAACAATGGAAACATTGTCATATTTATAAAAGGCACTCTTCAGCCATTTCTTGTATTTGCCACCACTGTATCGTACCGAATGCAATAATGATTTTTGTGAATCGTTAGTTTTTAGCACTATGATGATTTGTTACGGCAGAGACGGTATATAAGTAAATGTGCAGGCTTTATTCAAGCAGCCTGTTCTGTAGTTCAGAAGTCTGATAGTAAATCTGCCTTCAGCAGGTGGGTGTTTTGTTGCATGCAGGATTACAGGAGCTCACTTTGGAGAGATTCAGAGCTTTTGTCTGTTTCTACTAATGTCCCTGTTTGTCATAACTATATAATGCTGACCCTTGGCCCCATTTATTGAGCCATCATTGCGCCCCCCCATCCTCCGACACCATCTATGAATCACACCATGGATTTGAAACTGCCAAGACCTGCTCCGGCACTTGCTAGAGGCGCACAATTGATTATGCATATTCGCTTGAATGGAAACAGGCAATAAGCCACATAATCCTGAGTTACACACACACACACACACACACACACACACACACACACACACACACACACACACATAAATGATGATTTACATGTTGTGTAAGGACTTGATGCCTCACAGATTTTGAAGTGTAGGAGCCTCTGCAACATGAATGCGGAAGGTTCTGCTCCAGTTTGTCCATGGTTAAATGGACCCCTCAAGTGTGGTCAGCAGGGAAGCATTGAACTACACCGATGTTCCTTGCGCCAGCAACATTTGAACTCTGACCCCTATCATAGATTCCCTTTTTCCATCTCGCCTTCCCTGTAGCTCTGACCTCTTCCATGTACTCGTTTTTGCCTGCCTCGTTTGGCTCCTGCCCTTCTCCCGTATCCTGTTCTTTTTGCGTTCCTCACACTTTTTTTTTTTTCCCACAATCTCTGAGGTAGGGCTGTCAGAATTACCAGATTAAACCTTATTTAATGTGAATACGATAATTCAGCACTCATTAGTTTGCATGTTAATGCAATTGCTTTACTGGTCTCAGAGACAACCCCCATTTACATCCAGGGTTTTTAAATGCTTATCTTTTTCTTTTGAAGTATTTGGGTATCATTTACAGGGCCGTACATAGTTTGTTATTGTTCGGTTTGAGTCTGTTTTTAGCCTTTGGCCTTACACTCTGATTACTTCATTAATTTCCAATGTAAGTATATAATCAATAGTGACAAAATACTACCTAGCTGTACCTGCTGTTCCTTCACCTGTACCGTTACACCCCTCGTGACAATGGATACTGTTGTTACTCAGCGTATTCACTGTACCTCTGCACAAAATTGTATCTTAAGTTCAACAATAGGATTAATTCTGTTAGCGTACTGTTCACAGAAAGCATGCCACTCCCATACTGAGGCATTTTTTCCATGAGAGCTAAAAGAAGCACATTTTACATCAGAAGGAAAATGCGGTTGACGCACTTGAAGCTTCAAGATGAATGCACAAAACGTTATACAAGCATTTGTCACTCACAAACCTATAAAAGGAGCTTATGTTTGCATCGTTTGGCCTACTGATGTTTTGTTCAGAGAGTGTGCAGTAAAACTACTGCAGCATTACTTAAATTAGCCATATACCAGTACAGACACCTTTTTTAGGGGTGCACAAATATGGGACTCGCAGGCCTTGGCCAATACATGCCATATTTTGGCTGTATATTCATGTGCATATCTGCCAATGCTAATAAATAAACTAGAAATAAATGAGAAATTTACATTGAATCCACCTGGATTAGTGGTTATATTGGTTTGTGAGGTGATACTACGCATGTTGCATATTATAGTATACATATTTTTTTTTTTTTTAAATGATCAATTCTGTGCAAAAAGAAATAATTTCCATTCATGCAGAACTAACTTCCTTAGTTACGTTTTAACACCAGTGTTTTTGATGCCTTGCATTGAATTTTGATTTTCTCCTCATCACCATGTATCCTGATACCTACAGGGCACTAAGTGTGATTATATTGCGATACAATGCAAATGTGATAAATAATCTTAGAGCATGTTAAAACACATTGCAGAACCTTTGACATGGTTTATGGTCCAATTACTTCATGAGATTTTTCAAAATGTCACTAGAACACTTACCAGGAACATTTAAGAATGGCACAGATGTACATATGTACTTGTATACAGGAGCAGTACTTGTAGTACTTTTTAGTACAATACATCTAAATATTAAAACAAGCTACTTAGGTTTTATTTTACCTGTGGATTTTCCTTTCCCTCATATGCAAACCATGCAAATCCTGTAATGTGACTTTCATGTCTCATTTGTAATTACTGAAACATCATTAAAATTCTCTGTAATTTCAGAATATTTCATTTGTTTTTGCTTTCCTGTACCTAGTGTAATTGCATGTTGTTTAACTCATTTGTGTGGATTCACTATGTCAGTGCGGCCTGTCAGAATTGTATTTTGGGGAGTATTGAGAGTTTTTTCCTCACAGTCTAATAGCAAATGAAAAGCTATGACAGTATTGCAGCCAGGTGTAATTAAATAAATCAAATGCACTGATTTGTGAGACCTGATGAGTTCATTGGTTGTTTAGGCATGGGTAAACTGGAGTGCAAATGTAAACTATAGAAAATGCTCATAATAGAAAAGAAAAGAAAATGATCGTGATTAATTGTTTAGGACAGTTGTGTATTTATTTACATGTACTGTAATTTTGTATTCCTCAAGGAACTGCACATAAGTACGCTCTTGGCTGAGTTTAATTACTGCTTCCAAGTTTTGGCTGTTGTGCCTGGAGCAAAACATGACATGAAAAGCAGGAAAATATTGGATGCAAACTTGCGTGCCAGTAAAAAGCTATCATGATAAGAGCTGATGACGGTGATTTTTAAAAAATGTGAATTTTGTTTATACAGTGTGTACAGTTGTTTTAAACTGGTATATATCATTTATGCAGTCGCATTTGTCTGAATGTTCATGTTACATTTAATGAGTATCTCATTTCATCTAAAAGAAACAAATTAATAAAGCAAAATGAACTTAGTCACAATATCTAACAGACCTGCTGTTATGACTTTTTAGTTGACTTGTATTAAAGCAATATTTATTAGAGTTTCTCTGAGGAGCTTTTTCGCCAAAGTATGTTTTGACAAATGATGCACAAATGAGAAAGATGAGAATGGAGGAATGAGAAAATACTGAATTATCTATACTTACGTGCAATAATCTTTGGTAATCTTTATCAACAACAGCATAAACCTCATCAAAGTAGAGTCTCTACTTTGTGTCTTTGTGCGCATTGAGAGTGGGGGATATTTTGAAGTTCAGAAAGGCAATAATCAATTCGCTCAGGAATATGCCTTTGCTACTGTGGATGTGAGGATAAACATACAGAAATTAAATTTCTATTTATATGAAGCCTGGAAACTGTCGAGCATTTGCTGGAGAATTGCTCCTGCACAGAGCATCGGGAGCCAGGCTCAAGCAGCCTAAGTAATTAACACTTGCGTTAACTGGAGATGATGGATCATATCTGGCAGAACTGTTGCTGAAATGAGGACAAAATGTCACTCGGCTTCAAGCTGTTTAGGGGGATCTGCCCATTCCCGTTTCAAAGAGTTTTCTTGTCTGTATAGGCAAGGGTGTCTTAAACGTGCTGCCATCTCTAATGTGAATTGGGTGCAGATATTGGAGTGTGCTGATGTTCCAAATTTTTGTCTGAGAGGATGCCTCTGTTGTCTGGAGACATTTAATTCCGTGACACTTTAACGCTTCGCGCGTTTCGCAGTCACAGACTTTGGGACAGTTTTAACGTTTAAAAAAAACCCAAAATAAAACTCATTGTTTTATAGTGAAATCCGAAATATAAACAGAGCATTAGCCACTAAGGATGAGCCCGTTTTCAGCTTTGATTATATACGAGAAAACAGTAATAATCAGCCTAAACTTCCTGTTGCTATAGACCGTACAGTTGTGGCATTGGAAACAATATTAATATTTTGTAGTTTGTCAACATTTTTTGTTGGTGATGTGATGAAGTAAGAACATTCATAGTAGTTTTATAATAGTATAATAGTACTGTGATGATTTTACTATGTATTAGTGCCTTTTAAACATTTTCACTACTGTAAAAAATTATCATTAAAGGAAATAGATTTTCATCAATATGCATCCGCTGATGTTCATCGATGTACATATTTTAAAAATGCCCAAAAATGATGTTTATTTGTACTGGGTTACAAAAGTTTGAAGTAAATAAGTACAATAACTATTACAGAATATCAGTTTGAATTACTGACCTAGTCTATGAAACTCTTTTGGTATCACCTAACGTTACTTTGTTATTGCTTTACTTTTATTGTTCTAGATGCAAAGAGTAATAGCAGCTTTCTTATTTGGATTTGTGATGGAAGGTTTTAAGTTGATGAGTCCATAACCTCTCTCCTCACTCTGGTCCATTTGGTTCCCCTGGCTTTAAATGGAACTTGGAGCTTTTCTCTTTCAGCCTCATAGCACTGTGCTCATTTCTTCTTTTCCATGGCTTTGGCAATGAAAACCTTATTCTCCATAAATGAAGAGACTAATTGGGGACAGTGGAATATGATCACAAAGAGAGATTTGGCAGAGCGATAGTTTTGTGGGTGCAGTTTTTTGACAGGACAATATGTTTTAATTAGCCATGTGTAATCCTATTGCTAAAGCACATTGTTTATCTGCATCCAATTAGGATAGATTTCAATCAGTCAAACTGTGCTGAAGTCAAATATTTTCAAATATTCAGATATTTAACGTTCTTCTGATAATGTAGAACCTATCGATCATTAAGATGATGCAATTTAATGCTGTGTGCTTTTAAATGTTTTGATGTTTTACGTAGTACAGTTTGCCGCTTTTGCAGGATCATTTGAAGACAGGTAGCTGGGAGAAACCAACAGGTTGTTTATAGTCTGTAGCTTGTTCACCGTAAACTTGAATGTTTGGATGGGAATATACTGCTAAACTCATCAGTTTTTTCTTCATTTGGTTGAAATATGCACATGGCGATGTTTCATTTTGTAAGAAACTGTGATTGATCTTGACTGGCTTTGTTCCTCAAAGAGAATGTGGTTCATGATAAGACTGAGCAGTCATCGTGTCCTTGTCATTCCTCTGATCCTGTGCTTTGGAAGCATCGGAAATGTTATGCAAATCATTTGTTAATCCCTTTACGTTATTTTGTTCCATTTCTCTCTTCCATTTTTCACACTTGCAGATTTCCACCGTGGCATCTGCACATCTTTAAGTGATGTTCCACCATCGCCGCAGAGATTTCCAGAGAGTTTTACCCTCTTCAAACAAACCGTCAGCAATTAGTGATGTAGGGCTTTGCTGAATAAATCTTCAGACGGAGAAACATGTATTTTACATGTATTTTAAATGAAGGTACCTCAGCAACTGAACTCTGCACAATATAAAGTTATAAGTTGCCACAAATTTCAAGTGCAGTTTCTCACAGACTTGCTTGTGTTGCCACTTTGGAAAAAGGATGGCAAAAGTATTTCAGAGCTCATCATCTTTAAGACCACTTTGAAGAAGACAACCAAGCCTAATTCAGAGAGGAAGTGTGGCGATAGCAGATTGTGACCTATGTCTCCCGGTAGCTTATTTGTTGTCCTAAGGGTTGGTGTTATAAAAAATATGAAGAAAGAAGTGGGATGGTCTTACATCCAAGAAGCTTAAAATGCAAAATCTCGAATAAGCCCAATTTCTCTCAGCCAATAGTGTAGCGTTTCAGTGGGTTTTGTCTTGATCATCCTAAACTGACTCACGTATATCCACCCCTCCCTTCGCCAAAATAAAAACACTAGAGGTTTATGTGGCTTTTCAAAAAAATGTATCTAGACATTTATCCAGTTTAATCTTCTTAACATATTAAAGTCATTTGCATTACCCTGAAGTGACTGAGGTGCTTTACTGTTTCTCTTCCCCCACAATACACAAGGACTTGGAACGCCATGTGGACATTTTGTCTCTGTGAAAAAGAATACAAGTGGGCAGAAGTCACCTCACTTCCTTATGCACAGCGTTTGCCATATCCTGCTGAGTTTCTTTTCTTTCTTTCTTTTTAGCTTTTAATTGTGAAACTGTGCTTCAACTGTTGCTCCTCTGGTTTCTGTTCAATAGACTCTCTGGGGTTACTTAGCGTGAACAATGCAGAAAGTTCCTAGAGACGGTGGTTGTGTTCAAATAAGACATTTTGTAGTGTTTTATTTACTTTTTAGTACTTTTTCTCATAGGCATAAGACAAAATGGACATGAAGGTGCATGACAATATTTTTTTAGCAATGGTTTTGAAGATAAAATGTTAGTTATGTGCTGTGAAAAGCACAGAGAGACTGTACTGGGCAATGTTTTGAGTAGATTGATGCATCCAGAATAATTTGCTTAATCAATGCATCCTAAAGCTACTATTGAACTGATATTGATATGATGAATTTAAGCGTATCTTATGCAGTGCCTGTATTATAGGTTAGTTCTGGTAAAATGGTTGTTTTATTATAATTGTATTGTCTGGGGTTTATAGAATACATTTGGTTAAACTTGGTTTAAATGTGCTGTCTCAACATGTGCAGCCATTTCACTTGACGTGGATGGTTTTAACCTTTTCTATTGAACAGAGAGATGCCTTGTGATAAAATGGTCAGAGGCAGGAGAAATATGATGTTGAGATCCTCAGGGCATGTCGTGCAGACACCAAAACTGACATTGTCAAACATAGAAATTGCTCAAAGTGTCTAGTGTTCCAGTAACTTATTTCAGCGTAATATCTATAGCTGTAATATTTTTTCCTTTGGGCTGTTCGGGGCTTATATATATGCGATATGTTTGAAAGTATATTTTAATAAATATATATTTTTTTCTGTAACAGAATTTTATACATTGACATTCCCTTCATGTTTTAAGAGAGTCAGGTCAGTGTCTTTAATTGGTTTGTTTTCTATTTTTCTTATTGTTTTTAATTATTTATATAAGATTACACTAAAATAACAGCAAGTTTATTATGTCTGAAATTGTGTGCATTCATTAAATCTACTAAAAATGTTTCAAAAAATGATCTTTTGAAACATAAAATGAAAACACAGTCTTACAAATGCACATCAGTATCTATTATTTTTTAATGACACATCACCATCATTAAAAGCCCCATGCTCCTTGTGCAATTTTCATTCACCTTGCCGTGGTGTCCCAATGCTTTTGTCCAACGACCTTCCGAGTTGTATATATTTCGAGTTTAAAATTAAAGTGTTCTGGGAGCAGATCTGGGGGCATATTTAGGGTTTACACTATAAAAATATTGTACATAATCTTGCAAAGAAAAAGATCTAAATCACAGATACTGTAATTGATTAGTCTTGGCTGTATGTTCTTGTCCATATAACCCAATGATTATAGATACTACACTTGTAATATATATATAGAACTGACCCCTTTATATCAATGTTCAACAGATGATTAGGGATTGAGTCTACACATTGTCTCTATAGCTCTTATAATTTGTGGGCTCTGTTTGTTGTTCACTGTAGTATTTGTGGTTTAGCTAATTGACATACAGCTTGTTTTCATATTAGGTTTTGGATATTAGTGTAACAGTTGTGTAAACATGTATGCCAGCATTTGAGCTGCAGAAACAGTTTTGCTAAAGACTGAGACTGATTGAGAAGTGAATGAAAGAACTGTTAATTCTTTGTGGTCCAAATGGAGTGGTGTTGTGCTAAATGTGTGAAGACTTTTTAAAAAGAGACCTCAGTACTGAAATGTGTCTTGGCCATTTAAACCAAAAAGTACAGCAATGAATGCAGTTAATGTTTTCCACAATGTCATTATGGCTCTTCAGACACAGTGAAAAAAATTGGGCCTAAATCCTGGTGCCAAGACTTAAAAAGCAATCCAGCAGTAAGAATATGCTTATCTATATCATTTATATCAGCGGCCTTTTTTACGCCACAGACCAGTTTAGTGTAAAACAATATTTTAACAGTCCGGTACAGATACAGCTAAAAACAAAGTGCATAAAAATACGAAGAAATTTGCTCATTTTTACTAGCTTGTGGGCTACATTTTCGACATACCGTAAAATTAATGATCTTTCAGACTGTGATAATTAATTAATAAAAATATAATAAAATTATTCTGTCTTTCTGTGCCTGGTACCAAATAACTGTATATAGGTCCCTGGCGGTTGATCACTTAATGTCACCCACTGTAAATGGACTCCCCATCACATCTGTAGAGCTCCTTATAACTTCATCAGGATTACACATAGGTGCTTCCATGTTTGTCTACCTTAGACAGTTGCAAACTTGGAACAGACATTTTTTGCAACTTTCAAAGTAGATTAAAGTAAAGATTTGCTTAGTTTCTTTAAACTTTGTGGTATGTTGAAAGTTTGCCCTTAATATGATGGCAGATGCATATTTGTATTTTGTTTTTTGTTTTTTATCTCTGAAGCTTTCACAAGGCCTTATGATCGAATGGCACACATTTTTGAACTAAAGTAGTCGAAGAGAGCTCTCAGCCAAGAACATCTTAACTACGGTTGTGTTTTTAATCTTGCTCTGTTTCATCGCTTGACGCACTCAAAACAAACTCCATCACCCAATGCTGATGTCTCGTTTTCACACCACTTTGAATTGAATAAACTGATTGCTGCTGAACGTATGAAAAAAAAAAATACCTTTCCTTTTTTCCCCCCCTTAACCCTCAGTCATCATTTTCCTGCCAAAAACAGGAGCTCAGTTTGATTTATAATTTTTTGGCTTTGTTTTTGTTTCTTTGTCCAAAGCCTATCTAGAGCTGCTTCAGGTCCCTTCTTGAGAGGAAGAGAGAGCGAGCGAGAAAGAGAGAGAGAGTGCGAGTTGACAGTGGTGGTGAGGAAGAATAAAAAGAAGACTTTCTGTGTGTGCAGGAATGTGGATTCCTTCCGTAAAATCCTAATTGTGCCTTGAAGGGCTGCTAGTATGTAGGGTATCTCAGCTCAGCTCAGCTCAACAGGATTTGTGCTTCTCCATGTGTATGTTGAGCATTTTTTCTTTCAGCCCAAGATGCGGATGTAACCCTTTCACAGTACGAGACGCAGAGTGCTTGTGTTTGCCGCTAGGCTGATCCCAGGCTCTCTGCTGTTTTTGTGTGGAACATATTCAATCTTTGCTTTTAAAAACACATTTTTTTTCTCCTTAGCCTGAGAAAAACGGCTGGGGTTATTGTCCCGTAACTTGCCTTGACAGAGAAGCAGATCCCAGATGTTCCACAGAATGCAGTGAGTTTATGGACCTCAGGCATTTGTTGAAACCTTTAGAAGGAAAGTGAGACATGAGAAAGATACGAGAAATCTATGCGGTGGTGGCTGGGTTCAAATAGATGCTTGTTAGCTGAAATGTAGTCAGTGTCAATATGTCATTTGCTTGACCGCGAGCTGCATAGACCTCAGAAACGTAGGACAACATTAAAAGCCTAGCAGCTAGTTTCCCCACAGTAGCTTTATAAGCCTCAGTAATGTATAGTCAACAGGTACGGACTTCCATAAACAGACATCGTTTTGAGTAACGGCCCATTTTAGTCTATGTAAATCCTGCTTAAGCCGCTATCTGACCATAGCCTTAAGGTCCCCAAGGGCATGGTGATTTGAATGTGTCAGGTTGTAGCCTCGGGTAATATGGGGAAAGTGACACATATGTCATGTTTATTTTGTCCCTTGTGACTGTAGTTGTGTCCTAAGTGGTCTTTGTCTTTGTGATGATGGCATACTGTACACTAGAATTATTTTTTTGTTTGCCATATTGTTTTTATATTGTTGCATTCAACATTTCAAGAGTTTTCTAAACAAAAAGTGAATAAAGTAATATACTGTAATAATTCAAATTTATTTTATGTCAAATTGTGTGGCTTGATATTTGATCTCAACTTTGAAATATAATTAATTCTGGTTATTCAATTTTGTCCTCGATTCATTCTCAATTTTCGAAATTTTCACTTTCAGATTATTTGTACGATGTGCATTTGTCTGCAACTCAATTGCATTCACATTGTTGAACATTGATTCTATGGAGCTATTATGGCACACTACATAAACACATTTCAATAACGTGAAAATGAATGACCAATCCTGAAATATTAGTCTCTGCAGGGATTCTTGTCTACTTAGAAAAAGGAATGTTTAATGCAGATGCATACAGCCATAAAGTGATGTTTAGATTTACACAGTAACATTTCATTGCTAAAAACAACAGTAAGAGCAGCCGTCTTGAAACCTTTCCATACATTTGTGCCTTTTTCATAGGTAATTGTGTGTTTGTCAGAAGCCACATACTAGTCTTTTAGCAGAACTAAAGAGGTAAACATGTCTTGGGTGAAGGACTACATATTGAGGTGAGGAGGAAACTGTATGGTTGATTTTTACAATTGGCATACTTGATACTTAATTACACCCATGATCTGAAGTGAAGGTGGCCTGTGTAACTGGGAAGGATGGGAGGAGGCTGGGTTGTGTGCATATGGAAAGAGACTGATATTTAGTCAGCTCTCCAGGGTCGAGGTTCAGGGAGTGACCATGAGTGTCTTTATCAAAGCGTCTGTCTGGAGTAGAAAGGACAAACAAGTGCTGATAACACGCTGCTGTGACACCAGGCAATGAGATATTTCTCTCTTTCTCTCTCTCTTTCTCTCTCTCTCTCTCTCTCTCTCTCTCTCTCTCTCTCTCTCTCTCTCTCTC
>JBBIGB010000017.1:1172327-1182763 GCA_037577075.1 Alestopetersius hilgendorfi | reverse complement strand
GTGTGTGTGTGTGTGTGTGTGTGTGTGTGTGTGTGTGTGTGTGTGTGTGTGTGTGTGTGTGTGTGTGTGTGTGGAGCCCTGGCTATAGTAGGGTCAGGTGCGATTCAGGATGTGCAGAGGCGGGACATTACCTCCTTCTGTTCTCTCTGACCTGGAGGTCTAAGGGTCACACGACCTCATAACGCCAGGTCAGTTAACTCCGTCTCACACACCTAATCACAAGAGAACTTCACACTCTCGCATACACTCAACTAACGGTGGTGAGTAAGGAAGTAAAGTTTATTTATAAAGTGCTTTTTTGCTGACAGACATCACACCAAACTTTGCCAAACTTCACAAAAGCGCCAAACTTCCACAAAAGTTGGAATGCATAAAATAAAACGAAACATAATAAACCGATTTATTAAAAGCCACCATGATAAAAGCTACCCAAAGGCTTGTCTAAAAAGTTCAGCACTGGTGGGAAATGGTTCCACTGTCTGGAAGCAAGATGGAAATGTACGGTCCCAAAGAGTCTTCAGTCTGGAGCTGAAAGCAGGTCTTGTTGGGCGAGGAAAATGATAAGTATCACAGTATTAAGTTTCTCACACGTTCTCAAAGAGCAATGCCACATTTAGACCATGGAAATCCAGGGGTAACAGCTTTTGATTCAACATTTGCAGAAAATTAGCTATTTAAGATGAAACAGGAGGAAAAATCAAATCATTTGTAAAAAAAAATAAATAAATAAAAACATTGACATCTGGTCAGCGATTTGTTGTCAGGCTGTTTATGCAGTTTCTATAGACTGGTTGTTATTGTTGTTTACATGCTTTCTCTAAATGGTCTAAATATTTCTTTTAATCTGTACTTTGTACTTCAGTGCATGTTCTGACTGAGAGCTGGACACTTTTTTACCCAACTGCTCTTTTTTTCTCCAGTAGACGTCCGGCAGTACAGGCCAGAGTGACACTGACACTGATATTTGACTTATTAATGCAGGCCCACCACGAAGGGTTTCTATGACCTTTCTTCTTTTAGCTGCACACTTGTATGCTCTCCCACACCTATTTGCATGCAAACATACACAGACGACCACACGTACACAGACATCTTTGTTCGTTCCAGGATGTGGTGTGTTGTGCTGTGTGTGAGCTGACGGGGTTTCCCTTTTCACCACTCTTGCATTTCCGTCTCTAATGTGTGTTTTCAGAAATGCGCGTGCGTGTGTTTATTTGAACTAGCTGTACAGATTTCATGTTTAGTCCACTCTTCTTACTAGCAGTGTCTTATCACTCACTCTCTTTAAGAGAAAAGTTATTTCTAGGCATTGCGTGCAGCTATTGAAGTTCCAGACCAGTGATACTTCAGATAACTAGGTTTCACTTAGATGGATACACATGTATATTCGATACACATTTTTCTTTTGTGCTTTATAATAGATTGACATTGGGAAAAAAAGTTAAAGGAATAAGTTAGCAAGAAAGGTTTTGGCAAAAAAAAAATCCCAGTGTTCTACTTACCCCATATGTAGTTGATCATCAGTGACATGTTTGGTCTTGAAAGTTTACATCTATAGAGTGCTGGAGCAATAAGCCTAATGTAGCTTAACAGTTACTTATAAATGAAACCACAGAAACTGTGAATGTTACCAGTAGCGTACAGTGGCCTGCATGATGCACATGTAAATGATGGGAAGTGGGAATTCAGCAAAGCATTCGTAATCTGGAAGAATTACCTGAAGTGTTCAATTACCTTCTAGTTCATTTACACTCAGATTCAAAGTAAGTCATTCTGTGTCCTAATAGATGTGGGGGGCATATGGCAAAATTATAATTTCACAATACATTGAGACGTTTTCATTATACACAATATTTTGTGTTTTAAACCTACTGACGATATCTATGATATGATCATAAAATTATATTGCAATGTAATTTCCCCACAACAACGATAACCTGCGTTAAACTGCTGAGCTTTTGTCCTACAGTGTGCAATTGGAAGGGAGACGTGGTTGCAGTTTGGGGAGAACAGCAGGAGAATATTTGGGACCACAGATTAGTGTCTATTGACTATTTACTTGGAGTTAGAAGCACACAAAGAACTCCACTTGTGAATATACGTTGGCTAGCATAGCTACAGCTGTTCATTCACCCTCTCACTAGTAGTCATGGAGTGAGGTTTAGCGTATTTTGCCTGACTATTCACTTGTCTCAGTTTTTACTAGCAATTTTAGCTATTTAACAGAAATTTCTGTCCCCCAAGGTGCAAGCAATGTAAAAATGCATTTAATAGTGTACCTTAAATGAGTTAAAGGGACGCTACATGTACTTTTCCAGGTGAAAACAGCATATTTAGATTTTTTATTCTTAACGTTTTGTTTACTTTTTAAAAATTGGAGCCAAGACAGACAATGCACCGTATTTGTTAATTATGCTTCCTAAGTCATGCTCCTGAGGGTACCACCCCAGTGACAGCATTTGTACTCTAAATGGTTATAGCTCCAGCAAAAGATGACACACTTTGGCTGTCGAACATGTTTTGGCTGATGAAATACATCTGGGCTGTAGGTGGAAAATTGTTTGATTTCGACTTTTTCTGCCGAACCATTTCTTTTAAGTAATTTTTCAGTCCAAGTTAATCTTTCATGTCTAGATATTACGCCTCCTGTTTGCCTATAAATAAACATGGTCATAATAAATTGACCCAGTATACACAACTGAATAGCTACCTTTGTTTCCAAATGTACGTCTGTGTTAATGTGGAGAGGCACAGTAGAATGGATGATGGGAATCAGATATTGTCATAGCAGCCGGAGCTGTGACTGGTATTTACCCGCTTGTCTTGCCAAAAAAAGCCCTCGTTCTCCTGTTGCCACCTCCAGCACTGCAACAGCCTGTATGTTTTATTTAGACACGATGTGATCACAATGTTTTGCGGCCCAGAAAGGCCTAGCAATGCACCCCAAATCAATAGGCTCTCTGTCGTTTCAGAAACATTATGTTCAGTTCCACAATGAAAATTCAGCATTTAATGAACAGTTGGATTAAAGGTCAGTTGGTCTAGTTTTATCTACTTCCACCTTTCAAAGGATAGGGTACTAGGCCTAGAGTGTCTCACTGTATCAGGACAAGGGTTAAGTTGGCAAAGGGCTTTTTAATACAACATGGCAAACAATAAAAATTACTCTGACTTTCAAAGTACCTTTTAACCAGGCTACACCTGCACTGACATGGTACCGTAGTTAGAAGCACACAAAGAAACTCCGCTTGTGAAAATCCAAAAGACAACCGTTGGCTAGCATAGCTACAGCTGTTCATTCACCTTCTCATTAGGAGGACAGAGTCGTGGAGTGAGGTTTAGGGTATTTTGCCTGGTTTACTGATGAAGATCACCAGACAGCAGATTCAGAAGCTTTATTGTCAGGGGTGGACATAATTTTTTCTGTAGTATTCTAATAAATACCTACATTAATGCATTGGTACGCAACCAAATAAAAAAAAAACAACTTTACCATGGGCACTCTAATGTGATGGCTGTGTCTGCTTTCTCACCACTAACTGGTCGAAATGAGGATTGCATGCTGGCAGAGCCACTCGGGGCGAGTTTCTGAGTTCAGCATGTTTCTGTTTTTGTGGCTATTGGGTGGCTATCTCGTTCAGATCCGTGGAACAGGGGCAGTTTTATTTTACCTTGATATTGGTATCAAAATCAAATTCTACATTGTGACAAGTCAAGTTAGGGCAAGATTTTCAGGAATCCTTTATAGTAAGTGTTTCAAATGCCTGGTCATTGATGCACCAGGAACTATCGATTTTTGCTCTCTTGAGGAATCTTCACCATCTGACAGATGCCACAGTGGTTTGGAGAGCACATATGGTACTTTCTGAAGTCAAACGTGAATCTGTAGCACTGAAGCAAATACTCAAATCCTTCACTTGAGCAGAAGTAGAAATAACCTTATGCAGTATTTCTCTATTTAAAGTTACAAAATGGTAGGTTCAGCATATCACAGAATATTTCTTGTCAATTAGGTTTGAAAATACTGACTTAAATTGAAATTCTTCATTTACTTTAACTATAACGTTGTATTCAGAAACTGTAATCCAGTAAATTACAAATACTGAATGTGATACCTATAGCTGTGCAGAGTGGAGTTCTTGTGCCCTGCTACTCTCCTTTGTATTCCCCTGCTTCTTGGCTTTTTATAATGTTCTCATGTCTTTTCCTTGTTTTTATGGCTGTTATTGTTTACATTCTCCCTGTTAAATGTACCTTTGTTTAGTCTCCGCCCTAGTCACGCCTCCTCCTTAGTGTTTCCACCTGTCCCTGCCCAGGTGTTACTAATGTTATAGTCAGTATATACAGTAAACCCCTGCTTTTCGTGGGGGTTTTGTTCCAAGAGCATCCATGTATAGTGAAAAACCCCATTGTTGTGTTTTGGTTAAAAAAAATAATAATAATAAATGTTTATTGTGTAAACCCTAAATATTCCCCCAAATATGCTCCCAGAACACTTTAATGTCATTTAAAACTCAGTTTAATGCATTGCCCTTAAAGAAAATGTAAAGGTAAACCCGTATTCGACTTTAAATTCTCCGTCGAGATCTGCAGCTCGGAAGGTTGCTGGACAAAATTTTACAACCAGATTGTATTTAAAGACGGACGAGCATCTGAATGCACTCCAGCTCACAGTTTTCGGTGAATAATCCATGATCTACTCGGGCTAAACATACAAATGAGGGCTCGTTGGAAAGGTCTCCTGGAGATCTAATCAACTCTGGAGTTTGAAGTGTCTAAGTACTTTCCCTGCCGATATATGCGTCAAGGTGAACGGGTCCCGTTGTGTGAAAACATCCAGAAAAAATATATTTTTTGCAACAAAAAAGGAAAAACAGGCGGAGGATATTTGCTGTTTCTGCGTTCATGTGCGTATTTCTGCGTAAAACTATGAGTTTGGTTCTCACAAAAAATCCACGTGTGACTGAATCCGTGACTCCTGATCCGCGTAAAACTGGGGGGCTACTGTATTTCTATATCTCAGTATGTCTCTGTCCGATCTGTTGTGAGACTTGGAGGCGGGTTGAGCTGGACAATAGAAGTTTTAGGAATGTATTTATGGAAAAGATTTGGTACTATTGATTAGTGTCTGTTAACTATTCACTCATTCTCAATGTTTGTTACTGTTGTTAGACATCATGGATGGAAAGAAGATTTCTGTCTTCTCTTGTGTTGACTGACCCTCAGCTAGTGTTGTGTTGATCTCCAGTTGTTTTTTGTTCAAACCCTCAGATTATTCCCTTGCTTTTGTTTACCCTCTGACCCACAGTGAGATTTTGTATGTTTGTTTAATAAAAGTGGACATTACACTTGCAGCTAATCCCGGACACCCAACCTGCAAATATCTATAAATTATTATTAATAAATTAATTAATTAATATTTGTGTGGATTTTTGTATTAAATGGGTCTATTAACACTTTTTACGTATCACTGTCCAAAAAAATAAAAAAAGAAACTTTGCTGGCAAAGTATGTACAGACATGTTCTATCTGGTATGTATTTATTTTTAGTTAAGTCATTTAAGTCTTTCCTCCTTTTTTTCTTTCTCTTTTTAGGGAACTGGGATCCGCACGCATTTGTGCAGAAGTTTGGACTTGAGGGCCCAGTGGCTTCACTCCAGTTCCTTACACAAAACCATAGGGATTAGATGACCTCTCATATCTGGCTTTCACCTCTGACCACCTTTGTTTCTGATCCAATATTGCAGCAGTGGCAGTATTGTAGCTTGCTTTGATGTGATACTACATACTATTAGACCTATAAAAATCTTAATAATAACAATAATAGTATATTTAATGTAAGAAGTCCATTCTACGTTGGGTGTATATTCATCATGAACTTATTTGGTAAGTTTAAACTTGGCTGTTAATGTTCTCATTCATCGTGTCCTCCAGTACAGGCTTTGGGCGATGACTACATATTTGTATATTTAAATGCTTAAAAAAAAAGTTACCCTGCCCTCTAAAGCACACGGGCAAACCTTAGCCTTCGGTTTCATCACTTCCTTCGAGAATGAGTAATAGGGCTCTAAAATGTTATTAGCCATGTTGGGGAAAATAATAAAAAAAGCAAGGAAACTACCAAACCACAGAATGTATTTATAATGAAGTCTGAGGCGGTATATTTAACACATCTTTGCATGGATTAGTGAAACTGGTCCCACATGCGTTTACACTCTGAGACATTCACTCAGCGAATGACTACATTGCACACTGTGGCCACTACTGTTTTTAAAACTACTCGGCCACTCTTACATAATCCACCCCTCACTTGCAAACCACTGCAGCGGTGCATTCCTGCTTCTTTGGCAGCCCTGAGAAAGCATCAAAGAGGCATGTTCTGAGGTCAGTGCTGCTGGAGAAGGGTTTGGTTTTGGCCGGCTCAGGGGATTTCAGGCCGGCTTGTAGAGAGCGGGACGGAGAGACAGGGAGAGGAAAAAAGGAGGGTGAGAACGATGAAGGGTGGCTAGTGTGTTATCGCACTTCTGGAGAGAGAGTATGTGGAAAGAGTCAAACAGGGGAGGAAGTACGTCAGGGCCAATAGAGGAAGCAGGGGGTGAAACCAACACCACAAACGCAGCCGGAAGCCGCAGTGGAACTACGACTAAAATACTCTCACAGCTACTTTCGGCCAGACGCTCCTGGAGCAAGTGACGGAGGGGGGCCTGAGTTCACGGCGCTTTTTTTTTTGGGTTAAATTTTCATGGGTGAGAGGACCATCGTGTTTGTGAATGTGCCAGCCATGTTTCCACTGCAGTTTTGGTCTTCGCATGCCTGAGTAATTTTTCTGTTTATATTTGGCAGCAGATTTGTATGAAGCACTATTTCAGGCAGACCTTAGCTAATAATATGTTGTTACATCATATCAGAAGGTTTTGTTTACAGTTTCAAATGGGTCTCAGCTGACTATTTTTAAAACTGAAATTAAACGTATGATGTGTCCGTGTCACTGCACATAACTCATTTATATTTATGTTGATACATGTAAGTTTTCTTGCAATTTTTACAGTATCAAACATGTCCTATTGAATAACATCACGGGACAGAGAGTCTTCAAGCAAAAGCCCTTCACTGAAGCACCAACAAGAAGACTGAACATAAAACTGGTTAATGTTGTTTGGGTTTAAACTTCGAAATAGAAGAATGATCTCATAGTTTAAATGGTAAACACAAAATGCAACACAAAATGTTGCTCATTAATTTATTTCGTGTACACAAAGGGGATTTCCACTGAGTTTATTTATTCCTGCATGATCAATTACATGTAAATATAAAGAATGTCATTCAGTGTTTTGATGTGACATATTCCATTCTAGAGAAAAATACCTGAGCCAATAATGATGGTGGGTGAAAAGTTTGTAAATGAAATTGAATAAATACCACTGCCTGATGCCTGGTATATTGTTTTACATTAGTTTTGAGAAGATTTTGTCCAAAAATATGTACGACGGCATGGTGGCGCACGGGTTAGCGCTGTTGCCTTACAGCGAGAAGGTCCTGGATTCGACTCCCGGGTTGGGCGCAGGGTCTTTCTGTGTGGAGTTTGCATGTTCTCTCCGTGGCCGCGTGGGTTTCCTCCGGGGACTCCGATTTACTCCCACCACCAAAAACATGCGTGCTTTGGGGAACCAGTGAATTGGACACTCTAAATTGCCCGTGAGTGTGCATATGAATGGTTGTCTGTCCCTATATGTGGCCCTGCGACGTGCTGGCGACTGTCCAGAGTGTACCCCGCCTTCGCCCATTGCAGCTGGGATAGACCCCAGCCCCCCGACCCTGAATGCAGGAATAAGGGGTCGATAATGAATGGATGGATGGATATTATTGACAGAGAAGTACAGTCAGAGCACTGTATGGAAAGATAGGAAACTTACATTTTGGATTTATCACTATTTCTGTTTATCAACATTACCTATAAACAGTCTTAAGACACACTAGTGAATTTGGATAGTAAGTAAAATATCTTTATTTGTTTTGCATACCTTGATTACTGGCACTATCACTGTAAAGAAATCCACTGGTACTGATATTTCACTGTGATATGCCATTTCACATCAGAACACTGAGGGGCAATTTTGGAAATTTTGGAATTGGTGTTAATACTGAATATCTCACCCCCTTAAATTATTCTGTGTTGGTTTATAATTCCAAGTGTTTCAGCCTAAGCTAGCGTTTATGAGGAAAAGACTTGGCAAAACTGGCATTCATGGAAGTGCAGCCAAACAGAAAACACTAGTGTGCAGAAATAAATATCAAATTACTGCAAGAAAACATTCGGGAAAAAAATGATACTTTTTGGGACGTTACGTGACCTTTTGGACGACACAGTCGCCTTTATATTATATAAGCAACTTCTGCTTTTGACATCGGTGGTGGTAGCGGGTTGTTTTGGGACCTGAACAACATGCTGTTTTAGAAGAAGCCATGAATTCAGTTCTGTATCATGGAATCTCAGTTCATCTGTCCATGAGGTGGCTTGGTCGAAGTCCTCCCCTGAATAACGATGATGTGGTTTTTCATCAAACTAGAGCTTCTGTGAAGATGTGGGCTCAGATGTAAAGGCTGAATGGGAAATGTTGGGTTTCAGTTATTGCTGCTGAAGGTCTTGAAACAGGTTATTAATTTAAAAAAAAAAAACCTCAGGTGTATTACAGTCAGGCATAGGGTGAATATTTTCAGTGCACAGTAAACATACTTTTCCTAACAAACAATTCCTAACTGTATTGTAACATTGTCTTCTTTTCCATAGTGTGAACTCTGCACCAACTCCTGGGTTTCTCCATATGTGAGGATGGGTCTTGCCAGCTCTTCACTGTAAACCCAGTATTGGTTTCCGTTCTGCAGTTCAGTCTCGGAGGAGCATTCACTATCAATACTCGCTATGTTTGAAAAAAGGGCTGGATTTAGAAAAGCAACTTTGATGTTCCAATGATCAATGTAGGTTAGTAGTTTGATTGACTTGGCAATTGCATCTCGTAGACACACACAATGTCTTTCTCAGCGGTGAAGCTTGCATACACTTCTTTATGCTGATTTCTAAAGTCAGATCTCTATATTTTCACAAGTCAATGCATCACATGCATCTTCTAATCGCTCATACGCACACAGCAGAGTAAAAAAGGTATGGTAGGTCTTTGTTCCTCTGCTGGTTAAGCCAGTCTTTGGTGAGCCTCGCCGTGGCCCCTGTGTGAACTCAGAGCATTGATCAGTTTGTCCTGGGCTCACATTTTGTTTGGTTCTCAGACTTAAATCGTCTCCCTCACACATAACAACAACGCTACACAACAAAAACAAACTCGCCTTTTTCCATCTTTGTTCTCAGGCTCCTCAATGATCCTATGATCAGACCTATTGGCTCGCTCCCAAGTCATCTCCAGGTCACCAAGCTATTCAGAGGTTAGAGATATAACTATACAGAATGTCAAGCCATTTTAAAACTGTTGATTTTATAAACTACTTAAATTACTTCTAAATATTAGTGGACATTAAAGAAGTGAAATATCTCAATGTATAGCAGAAGTAGCTGATCAGCCACTACTTGTTTGGAGTGCTACTTTTGCCCTATAGTTTAGAATTGCAGCTGCAAGGCAAACATTGCTAACAAACACTGGAACTCTGTACTCACCCAAGCATTCACCAATAGGTCAAAAATACTCCACCAAAACTTTTATTCACCGCTTAAACCACAGCCATCTTTATAAAGGTCATACAGACATAGCTCTCCATCTTCTAAGACTACTTTGTGAAGTCCAGCCTTGATGTTGTCTAAAAATTGCTGCCCATAGTGAAGTTCTGTTCATTTTTATACTTAACAGTCACACTGTGGCCTAAATCACACAAACTCATGTGTATGACTTAAATAAAGATCTGGTCGCAGTTTGACTCTATAGGTGTGGTGGTGGCCTAGTGGGTAGGGTACTTGCCTCTGGACCAAGAGGTCATGGGTTTGAATCCTACCTTTAGCCCCACCACTGGTGAGCAAGACCCTTAACTCCAAGTTGGTCCGAGGAGACTGTCCCCTGTAGGTAGTAAATGGAAGTCGCGTTGGATAAAAGCGTCTGATAAAATGCCGTAAATGTAAACAGGTGACTATTTCATTCGTATGCTTTGTAGAAATATCAGCTTTCCAGTTATAGACTACAGAAGCCATAGTTAACTGATTGACATCTGCAGTACATTAAACATTGTTTTTTACACTATTTTAAGGGGGTATGACGTGTGTGTGTGTGTGTGTGTGTTCATAAAGATTTTAATCAAATGTATTTCATCAAATGTGTTTCAAAACCTCAAAGGAGGAAAAAATCATGGCACTAGGAACTTTGGAATGGAAAGTGAGCAGTTGGATAAACTGTGTGTGTGTGTGTGTGTGTGTGTGTGTGTGTGTGTGTGTGTGTGTG
>JBBIGB010000017.1:1126729-1138572 GCA_037577075.1 Alestopetersius hilgendorfi | reverse complement strand
AATGTACAGAATTGCAGTTTTAAATATTATGTTTTAAATAAGTTGGTGTTCCAGATTAGTATCTTATTAAAATCCAGACTTTTTCTCCATTGCATGTATTTGTTTCATTCTCTCAGCAATGGTTTTATTTAATGCTGGATTGTCTTTTTGAAGAAGGCACTGGGCAGTAACTGTGCTGGACTTTCTTGACGAAAAATTCTAAAGTGCCTAAGCAAAAATAATATAAATTATTTTTTTATGAAAAGTCTTTCATTGCAATTTTTTATGTTTCTTAGTCGAGTTTTGCTGATTCAGAACATCACATAATTTTCCTCCCTTCTATGGTTCTAGAGATAAACTAAATTTTATAGATATTTTTCATTATAAGGTTGTAAAACTACTATTATTTTCATATTAGTCTCACTGATGCGTGTCTCAATGCGTGAGAGTCGACGACCCTTTAATCTACATGTACAACAAACAAACAACATTAATATGCAAAATATAACAAATTTTATTTTTTTCTAAAAATGACATTTCTAAATAAACCCTTGAATCTACAAGAAAATAAACGTTACCACAGAAATCGGTGCCGAGATTGTAGAAGAAACATTACAGAATGGAATAAAACCAATTTTTGTTGCCTGGTGTTACTGATGTGCATGAATGTACCGGGATTGATTCCTTACTGTAACAGGGACTATTCATTTGGTTTTATTATTAATCAGATAATTGTAATGACCCTGAATCTCATCTTGGTCTTGTCACTCTGATTTCACAAGATCTGCCTCCATGCAATGGATCGTGAGAATTCTACTCTTCAAGTGTGAAACTTTCCCAATCGCAGACTGAAGCCGTTGAGCCTGCTCTGGGTCGCGACCTCACTTTTTGCATTAGTTTTTTTTTTGCATTTTGCTTTTTGATGGGTAGGAAGAATGAAGGATGAAAGAGCAGAGTCTGGATAGATGAAGACGAAAGGGCATAAGGGCAGAGTCACCGTTACACTCTTTCAATATCCGTCCTCTCTCCCCGCTCTGCTGTAAAGGGAAGCGCTTTAAAGAGAGAGTGCTGTCACTTGTCATGATAATGAATGAGTCCATCTGCTGAACAGGTTCCTCTTCCTGCTCCCTGGGTTTATGTGCACTACTCGATAAAGTCACACCAGTTATGTTGCTCACAGCAGGGAGCCCTTGCGTTCCACAGCACTCGGACGGACATAAGAAATGTGGCGAGTGTGAAGACCAAACTGTCTTAACACTCGCCACGTTTGAATGATTAGACTCGGAGCACGAGGCTGTTCAACTCTATGGAAGTATGAAGTTTTAACGAGGCAGTTGAGATACGTTCTATTGCGTCTAAGCTAGTTGGCAAACTGCGTGTAAAAGGATTTGCCATAAGGCAGCTCCACAAGTTGATGCATCTGTCGAAAGGCATGAGCACGAGCGCTGATGGAGATGATGAATATTCACCAAAGTGCTCTGATTGCGCGCTGATGCCTCTATAGTGCCATCGCCAATTATGGTTCGTGGACTTTGCTGCCATGGCTGTTTTAGCTCAGGCTGCTGATCAGATGCAAGTGTCAGCGTCAACCCAAATCAGATTCAGGGGAGGCAGGAAGCCAGATGAAACATCCACCCTCATCAGAGGCCCAGTCTCACCCACCACCCCCGAATGGGGTAAAGACCCATTTTATTATGCTGTTGTTTTATGCAAATGGAAGCAGACTTGGGAAAGATGAAAAAGTCACTCGTTTTTGGTGCCTCGTGGGAGGAGACACTTGATAGCGAGGGCATGAAATTGTGGACTCTTAAATTTGTTCTAATATGTTTTCAATATTAGTCTCCTCTATTTTTGGGTCTTGGGTTGTCGCACAACACTTGATTGAAAATACATTATATTGGATGAATGGACGGTGCAGTTTATCTGAACTCTTTCTGGACGCTTCACTTTCGGTTTGTTGGTGTGTTTTGAATTTTCCTGTGGATGTAGTGTAGTGCAGGCCTGTCGTGAGGTCTGGATTTCCAGGGCTACATTCCCAGAGGTTTGATAAAAAAAAATCCAGATGTCAACAATAATAATAATAATCAATAACTAATAATTTAATCATCATTCTTATTATTATCATTTCAGTGCACTGAGTTTTAGCTTGGTTTTCAATGTGAGCACACTCACACTAAAATCGCGCACTAAAAGTGCACAAGTGCGCGGTTTCAGACACACCGATTCATTCATTGTTTTTAACCGTACATATAGACCTTTTCTAAAGATGTCTCGTCATCTTAGTTTATCTTGTTTGCTTTAAAGCTCTTCAGAATGCTGAAAAAAATGGTTAGTTACTCAGTTACTTCCATTTCATTGTGTGGTTTTTACACCTTACATTTTATTCAGTAATATAGCAGGGTCCCGCGGATCCTTGAAACGCATTAAAAAGCAGTGTTTACCTCATACGCCTGCATGCATGGCATAGAAAGAGAAGAAACAGTGCTGCATGCGTAGCAGTTTTCCTTAAAGCCGTGAGTGTAAACAAGTAAACGGTAAATGTGTAAATGAGAATTCGATGAGAGATGATTGGAGGATGAGAAGTCCCAGGCTGGTTGGAAAAAGACGTTTAATGTTAGAGCTGTTGCTCAGTTTGTGCCTGGTTGAAATCAAGTAAATTCTAGGCGGGTTTTTGCCGCCGTGATGGTCTTAATTTTTCTTCTTAAAGGTAATTTGAAATTGCTTATCAAACAAGTGCAGATACCCTGTATAGTGAAAGGCCTAAATGGTTTGCCTTAATCTGCTGACTCCTTTCTTTACTTTGGTCTAACTTTTGGACTCTGTCTTCTCGGTTTTGCAGCCATGTCTAAAGCAGCAGTAAAGATCTCTGGGGACTTGTTGAGTAACCCACTGTGTGAGCAGGATCAAGCCTTCCTGGAGTCCATGAATGCTCTGGAGACAGCCATGAAGAGAATGGATGCGTTCAACCAGGAGAAGGTGAGGACCAGTTAAATATGCCTAAACACTCCCTCATGTTTCAACATCCCTTAAACAAGTCACTGAGGCTACGAACCATTTCTTTCTTTCTTTTTCCCTTTACCTTCAAGTCATTTTCCTTCACTTCATTCACAAGATAGACATTATAGCCACTAGCGTGAACATAACCACTAGGGCAGCTGGTGGCTAAGTGGTTAGAGTGTGGCCCCTGCCATCAGAAGGTTGTGGGTTCGAATCCCAACCCTGCTAGTGTCATTACTGATCTGATCAATGTACCACACTGCTCCCTTGGTGAATGGGTTAAATACAGAGAAAGTTTATCACACTGTGTGCTGTGGTGTATCCACGTGTGACTATAAGGGGCCGCTTTACTTTATACATGTACAATAAAAAAGGGTTATTTTGTGTAACCACGATTTCCTCTAATTGGCTGAGTAGTATTGTTTTAGGAAAGTTCTTTAAATGTTTTTATTTCCTTACTTCCACTGCGCTTGATATTGTTTTCTGTGTTTCTTTTGCGTATTTGATTAAAATTGTGACTAAATGTAATTGCTGTGGGAATGGTTGTATTAGCACTGAGTTTTGAGAGTATCTGCAGGGCATCGTGTTCTGCTCTCTGGAACAATGCGGCTGCTCTGGGATTTTTTTTTTTTATGTTTTGCCCTCTCCGGTAGTCTCTTCACTTATATTGTCTCGCTTTGAGTGTTAGGTTGGTGTATTCTATTTTTGGTCCAAAGGAATGTGTGCATGAAGTAAACTGTAAAGCAGTTAAAGGTAAAGCGTCTCCGTTCGGGCCTGTAAAATGCAACGTCTTTGCTTACATTTGCGATTAAAATAAATCTCCCAGGGGATGCACTAACATGGGGATTCTGGGTTGATGCGTCGTCCATGTAAATTTTTGATTAAACTCAAGTTAATGCATTACCCTTAAAGAAAATGTAAAGGTAAATAAACAATCAGAATCAGAAAACTTTATTGCTTAAAAAACATTAGCATTAGCGGTGAGTGTAAACAAACACTCGTATACAAAACAAATGTTGAAATAACTCTACCCACATGTTTAGGCAGGGCACAGCTTACTAATACTAAACAGGTTCACACTGGGAATGGGAAACATTTACATTTACGGTATTTGGCTGACACTCTTATCCAGAGCGACATACATCAGTGCTCAAGTGGTCCACAACTGTTTCTTAAACCTGTAAACAGTTTAAATCCACGTCCACTATTTAATCGAAATACTGCACATTCGGTGCACCTATACAACATAATACTGGAACAACACAAGTCATAGAAAAGTCAAGAGTTAAGACAAGAGTAAGGAAGGGTTTTTTTGTTTGTTTGTTTGTTTTTTTTTTTTTTTAAAGTAAGCAGTAGAATATGAGACATAGTCGCCGAGGTGCTCCTTGTAGAGGTGGGTCTTCAGGCAACGCTTACAGACGACAACGATCGGATAAGAAGAGGGAGTTTGTTCCACCACTGGGGGGCCGAGACTGAGAAGAGTCTTGAAGCAGGTCTCCCTCTTCTTTTGAGCAGCAGATGCTTGAGACGAGCTGTGCTGGAAGCCCTGAGAGGACGAGAAGTGACAGGTTGTTTGATCAGTGCTGTTATGTTTAGGGGTGCAAGTCCATTCTTGGCCTTGAAAGCAAATGTAAAGGACTTGAACTTAATGCGAGCACCACAGGGAGCCAGTGGAGGTTCCTCAGTAAAGGTGTGGTGCAAGTGAACTTAGGAACATTGAACACTAACCTGGCAGATGCGTTCTGAATCAGCTGAAGTGGTTTTGTTACCTTCAGTGGAAGTCCAGCCAGTAGGGAGTTGCAGTAGCCTAGCTTGGAAATAACCAGGGACTGGACTAGAATCTATGTAGATTTTGTGGTGAGGAAACAGCAACTCAATGATTGTGAATAAAATTGCGAAGGTTTGCACTGTTTGCCTTCTTTGTCAACCAACCAAAGATTTTGAGTTTCTTTTGGGTTTGAAGCAGAAAGTGCACACAGTGATTTCCCCCAGAACTGTTGCTAAATCCGTGAGGTGATGGTCTTCGGTTCCTCTCACTCAGGTTTCTCACCTGTTTAAACATGCTAAAGACAAACTACTATTCTGCCTCGCAATGTCCTGTAACCCGTGTTTACTCTGCTTTGTTTTCTGGCAGGGGAAAACAGTTTATATGAATTTTGTTTCTCACTTTGGCTGAAATAAACTCTGTTACCCTCTAGCAGATTGGGTATGAGTAAGGTTTTCTCACAACCCCCCACCCCACCCCACCCTGCAACACTCCTCAGGCGTCTTAACCGAAAAAACTCTACGCTCTTCATTTTCGGATGAATCCAGCCTCAGCGTTTCCGTCATCCATCTCTTCCCCACTGCTGCTGATTAAAACAGATCGTATATTTTTTTAACGCTCGTTTTCCATCGTTTGAGTCTTAAACTTGGTTAGAGCCCTAAAGCAATTCGTAGAGTGCTGAAAAGGCCTCGGCGGAGTCATGGTTCTTTCTTCTCCTCGGTTGCCTACAACCTCGTAACCCCTTTCACCCCGGCGTCCCTGCCCATTCGGCGAGAAGGAGAGAGAGGGGGTAGAAGGCCAGCCCCGTGCTACAGAGACCCTTATCATCACTCTCTCCAAGCTCTCAGCCAAGCAACAATGTTTGGTGCGTTTTGCGTCAATTTTAATGACTGAAAAACCCAAGCGTAAGGTCAGACACTCTGCCTTGGTAAAGGCCCTTCCAGTTGTACTTCTCCTTTCACAGGTCAACAGCTGAAGGTATGAGGCGTTCACTTAGACATGAGTGGGTGTGGAAGGTTGTTTTCGATTCTGCAGCCGGTTCTTCCAGATCTGGACCCTTCTGGAGGCGGTACAGCCAGGAAGCCTCTCGTCTTCCGGCAAGTCGATCAGTCTGATCATCAGGACAACGTGGGGTTGCCTCTTTGGAGCAGAAGTTTAATAGAAAATAGAAAACTTTCATGCCACAACTTCGGTCATGCAAATTGGAGTTACATATTGCTTTATAGTTATAAACCATAGCAATAAATTGATATTATCCACATAAAATAACTGATGCATCATGCCTTATGACCAGGGGTTGCGCATGCGTACATAGATTTTCAATTTAATTTTATTTTTGAACAGTGCCAAATGGTGCTGAACATGCAATCTGACTTTTAACGTAAATTAAATTAGGGGTCTAGACAGCCACGGGATTATTTGACGCCAAAAAAATTAAATCATCGTTTTAATATGATGGGTGTGTCTGCTTTCTCACCACTAACTGGTCAAAATGAGGAAGGCAGGCCAGCAGAGCCACTCAGGGTGAGTTTCCAAGTTTAGTCCGATTCTGTACTTGTCGAGGGGGCGGGCCGTGAAGTCGAGGAGGCGGGGCATGCAGTGACAGAAGCGTTGAGATCAGACCTGCTCTGTCTGAATTTTCTTGTTAAGGTTTTCTTTTCCTGAGTGGTGGTACTTAGAGATCCAGTATGAAGTTTCTCAGATTAGGTCCGCATTTGCACAATGAAGACTGAAAAACGGTGCTCATTTGTTGCACCACATACGCCAATTTTCACATGTGTACCGTTTATCAAACCCTGCTTTTGACCCATTATTCGTTATTACTGGTCCCCACACACAGTTATCTCATATTTCCAGAAATGCTTTTCGGTAAAAGGCCCTGACGTACACCCACGTACCACGAGAACTTTTCGGTAGCTTTGTGCATCAAAGGAGTTCTGTCAATTCCGGTGAGGATGAAGCCACCTGTTTGTCTCAGCCTTGTTTTTTTTGTCGTGGCTGAATGAACTGTATCAGAAATATCTGCACGCACACATTCACCGTCGTCCATAAATTGTTCTATAAGTGCCGCTGGATTTAATGCCGCCATAGCGGATCTCTCAGACAACAGATTTGATGCAAATGCGCTCTCTCTCCACTGACCCCTCTGTCAGTTTCACTAAAGCAAACACTTTCTACAGCTTTCCTCTCTCTAGCCGAGCTCTATGGCCTGCTATTCCGGTATATGGGCACTTGGCAGGCGAGCGCTGCGCCAGCCGTGGGCGAGAAGAGATGTGAGCACAGCTGATTTTTCCGGCTCGGCGTTCCTCAGTGTGCCTGTGTGAAATACCACCCCGGGATGCCTGAATGGTTAATGAGACTTCCATGAATCAGACGCCAAACCTGCACCAACACACACACACACACACACACACACACTGCTTTTCTCTTTGCAATACAGTTCTACTGCGGTGGCTAACCAAATCAGGCTAGCGTTAAATAAAGACAATGAAATCCCTTCCCTCTGCTGTGTTTTTTTTTCCCCTCTCTAAAAGATGAATTGCTCAAGGGCAGATTGAACGAGAGAGAGAACTGGGTGAGAGAGAAGAAAACGTGTTATGGTAATGAAGGCAGCTTCAACCGAGGCCTACATTGTGTATATTTTAAAGTCGGTGTTTAAAAAGGCTTTAAGGCCCGAAAAGCCGAGCGGTTAGCGGTTAACGACTGGCGGCCATGACGGCGGGGAGGGGGTATTGATTTTTTCAGGGTTTGTGTGTGTGTTTTTTTGGGATGTGTGTGTGTGTGTGTATGTGTCGGGGATAGAGAGAGAGTCAGGCTGATCTCTGCCCTCTGATTCACACGGATGGTGGTGCTTCAGCGACGCCCTCAGGCTTTGCTCTTACCTTATGGAATTCTCGCTGCACCCCTCTACCGGCTTTCCACATCTATCGCTTTTGCGCTCTCTCTCTCTCACTCCGCCATCAATCCTCTGTCTTTGCGCTCTCTCTCTCTCTCTCTCTCTCTCTCTTACTCTGCCATCAATCCTCTGTCTCTGCTCCGCACACTTTACTCGCCGCTCCCTCTTTACTGAAAGTGAATGGCACGAAGTAGAGCTTTAATTGGGCCTGAAATTATGGTGGGAGCCTCAACACAGCATTAAAACGTGGACACAACACCATCATGTTCAAATCCTATTTTATATTTGTGTTTATTTACCAGTGCAATGTGTATATAATTTGTATATTAATTTATTAACTGTCTTATTTTACTCCTGTCTTAACTGTATGCCTCACACTGAGTTGACAGCACCTTAAATTTCGTTGTTCCTTGAAAAATAATGTCTTGTCTAACGTTGCGTTTTGAGTACAAACCCTACCTCAGCTTGACAGAATTTGGTTCAGAGCCTGGAGTTCATCAGCTTTGACCTCAAGAAATTTCCGAACCTGACCTCAATCGGCCAAACTGAACCTGACAGAGTAGCACCTGCCAGTATTTATTGGTTTTCTGATTCTGATTTACACTGTGTACATTGTGTCTGGCCCTGTGATGCTGCTTGAAATATTTGCCCAGACCCGAGATTCTTATTGGGTTCGGGTTCCCTCACATTATACTTTCTTTAGTTGTTTCTTCATATTTTTCCCCCCTCCTCACTACTATAATCACCTCAAAACTATTTTCAATTTGACACACAGTCACACACTCAGGTTGTGCACAGAATTTATAGCATTTTTTAAGACACTTTTTTTCAAAGCAACTTCCATTCCCTAACTACAGAGGGCAGTCTCCCTGTAGCAACCTGGGGTTAAGGGTCTTGCTCAGGGACCCAGTGGTGGTGCTAAAGGTAGGATTTGAATCCATGACCTCTAGGTTCAGAGGCAAATATCCTATTGACTAGACCGCCACCACCCTAAATATAGACCATTGAAGCAGGAGAAGGCAGTTGATGCATGTTTGTGTTTAAATTGAGAGCGCATAGGTATTTGTTTTGTTTGCAGATTTTCTTGTAAAGAAGCAGCTTTAGGATTAAACGAGTAAAGGCTGTAGGCCATGCTGAGTATGGGGAGTTTATCCAGACAAAAACATTTAGAATGTTGTATAAAAGCATGGCTTGATGGATAAATTCATTTGGGACGAAAACCTGATTTTTTGAAATTTTTTTATTTTGCATTTTATTTGCTTGATCTAATTAAGGCTTTTATTATCATTGCGCTTTAACTGGCACTGTTCTGTCAGGTTCTGTTTGATAGACAGACTCGGGTCAGGTTCGGGCAGATGTTTCTTGAACTCAGGTTTTAAAGTTAATGGTCCTGTTGGATCTGAACAGATTTTTGTCAGACTATGGTATGATTTGGACTCAGAATGCAGTGTTGAGTGTTGGCTGTGTTGAGGTTGCCACCAAAATTTCATGCCCAATTAAAACTCTACTCCGTTTTTCTATTCAAGTGGCTCCATCGTGTTCTGTCCACTTCCAGTGCCAGGACTGTTCACAGTAGCAAATGAAGCAGGCTGTACTTATAACGCATGCTCCCCTCCAAAATCTCAGCTGTGCGTCATGCAAATTCAAATTAGAATCCAACTAATTCTTGCCAAATAACTTTTGAAACGATACTCGTTGTGATGATTCACAGTTTGATTTATATCTCAGTACGTTGCAATAAACAACAAGTCTTTGAAATAAAGTTCTGAAGTAAATTTACACAAATAAATTTGTATTAATGGTGTTCAACTTAGTAGAAATGTTGCAGGTCCAGACACAGCAGGTCACTAGGCAACATTGTTCGCAGAAACTGCAGATATACTCCAGATTTTTTTGTGCCAATATATATGATTTTTCATGCATTTTAGTGCTAAGTTATTAAGAAAAATATAATTTACTAATATTAACATAAATTCAGACACCTTTCCATATAAAGTTGGCAGCTGGTCGCCTAATGGTTAGGGCATTCGCCCTGCAATCAGAAAGTCCAGGTTCGATTCCCAAGACCACTAGGCTCCTCTGAGGTACCCTGAGCAAGGTACCGTTCCCACACACTGCTCCCCGGGCGCTGTGTTCCTGCTGCCCCCTGCTTCACTTGGTGAATGGGTTAAATGCAGAGGAAGTATTTCGTGCTGTTCACACTGTGTGCTGTGGTGTGTTCACATATGACAGAATGGTCACTTTCACCATAAATTATAGCTATAAATGTTTTGATACAGTGGAGAGAAACACAAAGAAAGCGCGTCTTGGGACGGTGAAATACCGCTGTACTCAGAGGCAGGAGATTTGAAAGTAACCAATATTTATTTCTTCTTGCTGCTGATTGGCTGCTGCCCTTTGATGCAGCTGCAGTCCAGAATCTCTCCTGTGGAGCGTCTGAAGTGTTCTCGTGTTTTTCGTTCAGTTCTTCCTAAAGCCCTGTATTATTGTTACTGTAAATTAAATGAATTTATTACTGATTTTACCTGCTTACAACAAAGAAAACAGCAGCGCATAGCAAAGAAAACACACTGCGTGAATTACAGTACAGTCTATACAGGGGTAACCTCGGTTTTTACATTCTAGCACTGCAGGAGTGTACTGTACAGTACGGATACGGGTTTACGTTCACATTTTATTTAAGGGTAATGAGTTTAAAATTAAATGAAAGTGTTCTGGGAGTATATTTAGGCACATATTTAGAGTTTACTCTATAATTTTTTGTTTTTACCACCTCACAGAATCACGGTTTTTCGCTATTCACAGGGGCCCTTGGAACGTAACCCCTGCGAACGTCAAGGGTTGACTGTTCACAGTTAATGAGCATTGATATTATGTCGGCTTTTGTCGCGCTCTGTTTGGCTGCCCTGACTGACTCCGCTCTCAATAGCGAGTGAGTTGTTCATTATCATCTGGAGCGTACGATCTTCTGACGGGCCCTGTCACCCCGCGTCTGCCTTCCTCCGCCGGCCGTGGGTTTTAAAGTTCTCCGCTTGCTCTTTCCCCGCGTTATTTTTTTTTGCCAGGGTAACTTAGCGTTCTGTCAACCATTTGCATCCTATGGCACGTCCTGACAGATCAAATCTGCAATGTAAATTCCGCTTGAAAATGTTAGGATTTTAATTGTCAGCCAACTTCATTTTGAGACTTTGGTGGGTCGAGGCCTGAGGCTCACTTTTTTTTTTTTTTAATTCCTTCCCCCCATTAAATGCAAACCCTCCTTCTCTTCTCCACCTCCTCCTCTTCTCCTGCTTCTTCTGCGCTCTCCCCCTTTCCCTCCGTCCTCTCCTTTCAGCCCCGGCACACGACTCAGGAGAACATGGGGAATATAAACTGTTATTGTTAAAAATGTTTGTTTGCAAAGAACTTTCATCTTGTAGGGGCGTCCCACCCTCTCCTTGCGTTCTCAAACCCGGCCGGGCTTCGCTTTCATGTCTCGTCCCCCGACGGTTCCGTCCTTTTGTATTCCGCGCTTGATGAATATTCACGTTCCTTGTCTGTCTCCTCGGGGCTCGCGCACAATAAAGAGGTGACGTCACCAAAGTTGCTCTCCCACCTTTCTCGTCCCTCTTTCGGAGGAAGAGATGGAGCTTGATCTCCACGCTGCTCCGGCAGTGGAGGCTACGGTGTATCCTGCTACCAATTAGCTTCACTGAAGTGTATTGTTCTTTTTGGTTTTCTTTGTTTTTTGTTTTGTTTTGTTTTCTTGTGATGCTTGTTTTCCTTCAACTTAATGATCAATGTAATCTGTTCTGAAGGTTGCCACTCAGTACTTTTTCTGCTCACAGTTTTAACGTGTTCAATTAATTTCTTCTCCTAATTTCTTCTTTTAATCCAATATTTTTTCTATTTTCTCTCAGGTCAATCAGATTCAAAAGACCGTGATTGATCCTCTGAAAAAGTGAGTGACCACTTCTTCATCCTCTGTTTCATGAAAACACTTCCAAGTGGGCAGAGCCTTTGTCTCCCGCTAAAGTTAGCCACTTTTGATAAACTTGCTATTCACTTTTTGGGGGTTTTTTGGCCTAAAATTTACAGGTCAAAATCATTTCTGTGGGTTCTGTGTTTTTCATGCTGATCTCAGATCTGTGTACAGTGTTTGTGATGAAGCTAGTTCTATGCTGCATGATAGTTGGTATAATGATCATATAATAATCATATGCTGAG
>JBBIGB010000017.1:1041778-1057132 GCA_037577075.1 Alestopetersius hilgendorfi | reverse complement strand
ACTGACGTTATACACACACATGCATACATAGATACATGCATACGCACACACACACACACACACACACACACACACACACACAAACACAAACACAGACTTTAGATACACACAAACATACACACACACACGCACACAAACACACATACATGCAAATAAAGAGACTTTAGACACACACACACACACACAAATGCACACACACACACACAAACACAGACTTTAGATACACACAAACATACACATACACACACACACGCACACAAACACACACACAAACACACACACTACTATGTTTTTGTGTGTCCTGCACTCAAGCTGCATTTTATTTCTTCCCCCTGAAAGTCTTCTTTATCAAAACAGTTCAAATTCATTTCGCCTCTATTTTTCCTTCAGAATTAAACAGGCTGTTTTTGTTACTGTTCCTCTGAGACAGACAGATGAACTCTGTCGTGATTGGCTACCCTGCACTGTAATTCACTCAAAAACAAGCTGGCTGAAACAATTAGCTTCCATGTATGGACTGTGAAGTCAGGGATCTACTTCAAGATACAGGCCCTTTAATTTAATTAGGGATTGATTAGACGTGACAGTGATGGGCCTGAAAACGGTTAACAGTCAATTACCAGTTATTCTATTTTTGCATTTATTCTAATGTTAGTGTTTCGCACAAATAAAAACTATAGCTGTGTCCGAAAAGTGCACTCGTTCACTATGTAGGGCACTATATAGTGAATCAACCATTTTGTAGTGGTGTCCGAAATTCCAACCATCAGTTTCACCCACTAGTCAGTGCACTGCGCGACATCCAGACACTGTACACTACATGACTACACATATACTATCATGTACTGCAGGTTTTTTCTTTTACCGTGCCCTACAAAGTGAACGAGTGCACTTTTCCTGCACACTACTGTTATCCCGCGAATGTCAAGAAGAGGAGCGAGGCGAAGGGAGGAGAGACGGGAGGGAAAGTGGGGCTTCAGACGGAGGAGATTCAGTCACACTTGCACTTTTTTCTCTCTCTATCACTCTCCGTGGAGGATATTAGGGTCTGAACTAGAGAGACAAGACGTGTGTTTATGCGACAGAGATAAATTGCCACGATCTGGTGCACAATTTGAGCAACATTTAATAAAAACGTAACATCCTGAGTTTCCGAAATTAACGTCACCTCCCCTAGTTCACTAGTTATCCCTCTATATAGCAAACACTACGTAGTGAACGAGTGAACTTTTCGAACACAGCTTTACTGTGCAAACTAACAGCTTCACATTCCACTTCCTCAGAAACTGGCCTAACTATTTCTAAGCAGATGTACCTGAGAAGAACTGGGCCTTGAAGCCTTTCTTGGAGACGGTGTTGTCTGACTTGAACTCGATGCGCATGTTGTTGTACTGAGATGTGATGGCCTCCGGCTTCTCGGCTCCACAGAACTTTCCATGTAGCCTGGAGTCGGCAGAGAGTCCACTCCTCACCTCCACAAAGTCATACTTACACACCTACATGACAGAAAGAACGGGAAGGTTCAGATCGGTTCTTTGAGTGGGCTGCCTAAAAAAGGTTACACTGAATTTATTCACAGTTCAGAACAAACCCGAAAATATTTGGTGCTGGAAGTTTACTTCTTATGAAAGTAAGAATGAGTGTAACTGCACTCTGTGTGCACCTGGTTGTTTCGTGTGTTTTGTGTGGAATATCAGAATAATTTCGGGATAGGGCTCATCCAGATTAAAAGTGCAGGTGTAAACACACCAAAGACGCATTTAAAACAGATTTGAATGTGAATTCTCAAGGAAAATGGTCTGAAACACTATCCAGATGTTATATTGGTGTAAATACATCTGTCTAAGACACATTTGACAACTGAAGCTGTGCTCCCCAGTTCATACAGCAACACCAGTTTGGTTAACCTTTACCTTGCCTCATCCTTTTCCACTGTCTCGCTACAATACATTGCATTTTAATGTACATTGTTGATGCTGGCAATTACATAGGAGCCTAATTATTCTGCCTGCCTGTAAACACTGACTGTCAACATTTATGGAAATGAATACCGTGCATTTCTTTTCAACAGAATGCAAAACTGAAGAGCAAAACTACAAACGTCTGTTTGTAAATGAGCATGTTTCTTGCCACGTAATCCCATTTCAGTCGGATGAGCCAAAGATACATTTGACCACAAAACTAAATTGTACTTACGAGGTTCTAATTCACACTGCATTTACATATTTGGCATTTATCAGATGCTTCCAAAGCGACTACTATTCCCTACCTACAGGGGGCAGTGTCCCTGGAGAAACTTGGGGTTAAGGGTCTTGCTCAGGAACCCAGTGGTGGTTTGCTGAACGTAGGATTCGAACTCATGACCTCTTGGTTCAGGGGCAAGTATCCTATCCACTAGGTCACCACCACCTCATAATTGCATGAAATGACCAGGTCAGAGTCTCTATATCTATAAAAATGGACAAAATATGTTGCATATCTAGCCTGTGATTTTTGGGACCACACCTTTAAAAGGTCTTTCTTCATTACTGAAATGCTAGATGCAGTTTTCACAGCACGGTTTCAGGCCCTCGTCCACAGTATGGATGAAAGAAGATTGATGTGAAGCTCCCCGTTAATCCCCAGTAGCTCGAAAACCCGAATTTCAATGGAAATGCACCGGACAAACCCACCCCATGTCGAGGCATAAATCTAGTGCTCACATCATTGCCCTCCGTCTCAAAGACGTCAAAGAGCAGCGTGATGCGGTACTGCGTCGGGGCCACCAGCTGCCAGATGCAGTTCTTGTTGGGCGGATACTCTCGGGGCCAGCCGGGGCTGGTGATGGAGCCGTTCAGCTTGGTGATGAAGCCACCGCAGGCCGCTGGAGGGAGAGTAGGAGACAATTAGAGATCAGAGAACGCAGAGACTTGGTCTGCTACCAAACATTTCAAAGCAATGTCCGTTTGATCTAAAAATAAACTCAAACTGTGTTTTTTTTCAAAATGTGAAATATGTTTGACTACAGTAGGCTCAACTTTACTAAAGGAAATGCATATTAAACGATTATAAATCATTAATAAGCAGTTATAACCAAGTTATAACAGTTTGTCATTTGTCAAGATCTCAGATCTTGCTAGTAGATCTTATTTTGTCGCTTTCTCAGGTGTACCATCATCAAAACACCACCAAATAGTAAGCCTGCATCAGTGTATGACAGCTGTTATAACTTGTTTATAACTGCTTATTAATGACTTATAACAACTTGATTATAAATAATGTATTATTTTTTTTAAATCACCACAGAGTCTATACTGTACGCAGTGTATCCGTGACCATAAGTATGCAGGGTAGAGCTGGCGGATGATAGAAAATCAGTTACGATCCTTATGTTGGATGATTTAATGCTCAGAAAATCACAGAACGGAAAAAAAATGCAGAAACGGAAAGCAAGCGTATCTCATGTTTTCTGTTAATATGTCTATGTCAGTCCTGTTACAGTCCTGTCTTTATCTCTAGCTCTGCTTGTTTCTCCTCGCAAAACACCAACGATGACCACAGGATATTATGACTCTACAGTAACATTATTTTATTATTCGAACAAGATGTGATTTATAGACTGTAAAGGCTTATCAAGTTTCTGACGAGAAACATAAGCAAGCATCTTCATTTCTCAAGTCTGAGCAGCGTCTCTGTAGTGTTATCACATTACTTGCCATGCAGAAAGGAGTTATTGGAGAAAAGTGCAGCAGATCTTGACTGGGAGCCTCATTTTGATTAATAGCAGCTTCTCAGGCCATACATGCAACATTTTTTTTCATATAAACAGTGAAAATATTTGTTTGTGTGAACGTTGCCTGCCATGGTATACATATATATGTGTGTATATTTATAAATATATTGATGGATGTATAGAAAGAATGATTAACAGTACAGCTCGTAATATACAGATATACTGAATCGCTCCAGGTTTTCAGTCTCCAAAGCCGCCGCACAGAAAGACGAATAGCAGCTGTACACAATGACTGATGTCCCGAGAATCTGGCCAAGGAAGTCGAAATATAAACTTTTCATAAAAGCCTGTTGGATATGAAAGCCTGTCAGTTATCACTGGCATAAACCAGCACCCTTCGCATTAAAACCTGGTGCAATTAGGACGGTCCAGTTTTAATTAAAACCCATTTAAAACCCCCCTCCAGGCATCTGAACTGACTGAACGCAGCCGTTTATTTGCAGTCTGATCCAAATCAATTAACGGGCAACATCCCCGTCGGGCATCCAGCGGAACGCCGAGGGAGAAGAGAGGAGTTTCCATGGTTACCACCATGCCACTTAGAAATGCCATCAGTGGGGCTTTGCCTACGTTCAGCTTCCAGCCTGCAGCATCCCCACCTGACAGCCACCCTGAGGGCTCCCGCTGCTGTGAAGCATCTGCTTTCGGACGGGGGCAGGAAGCGGGCAGGGACCCCCCGGGAAGCAGTCGTGGCCGTTTCAGGGTTTATATAATTTGACAGACTTGGGGGCAACATGCCAAGCCGAGTGAATCATCCTTTCTCATAACAGTAGACGATTCCTTGTCGCTCCTGGCAGGCCAAGTTAAAGCCCCATGTGAGTCAGTGGCAACATGTTGCAGTCAAGGCCTCTCAGACCCAGCAGAACAATCACAAAACCAGACCACCAACCTGGTCTACAAACGTTAGGGGAAGATACCAGTGGTCAAATCGCTGCTAAAAAACACTTCACAATAGCAGTACCCTTATAAAGGGTCCATAAACAATTGTTTATCCATAAACAAATGCAGATAAATCATTAATAAGTAGTTATAAACAAGTTATAACTTGTCTACTTATAATTTGTCTACTTGCTAGTTGTTGAGCTTTCTTGACACCTTCTCAGGTGTACTATCATAAAAACACCAGATCACGCCAAATAGTGAGCCTGCATCAGTGTATGACGACTGTTATAAATCATTAATAAAAACCATTTTTGTAATTATTGTATAGTGACACCTAGGTTTACAATAATACTTGACAATGCTACTCTACAACTTCACAGAATTTAAAGGAAGTGGTAAAAACTGTGTTTTTAAAGACATTAAATGTAAAAATTAAGAAATTATCCACAGACGGCTTCATAGTGACAGCGAATCAATAATTATCAACCACATTGCTTTATAAAAAATATATAACTCACCAAGACATTACTATAAATATGTATTTAAAGTAAAATTTCATTTAATAACTTGACAGTGAGCCTAAAAACAAAATGTTGAATAAAAAATAATCGTAACATATTATACATTGCATAAGCAATTAAGTTCTGAATAAAAGATATAATTTTAAAAAGTGATTTCAGTAAAAATGGAGAAGCCAGCAGCTCTCTTGAAGACAGTGTTCAATGAAGCACATCAAACAGCGTCAAAAACCACACAAGCAAGTGATGAGATTACTAATATTTGTGATTAATGCTCAAGATTACTTGATAACTTGAAGAGGTTTGAGGCAAATGTGATGTAAATATGTGGTTAAATAATTCTGAGACTCTAATTTATGTAACTGGCATAAATCTGATGTCACTGTGACAGATTCTGATAAATCGACACCATGCTTTCACCAGAAAGCAGATGTTGGGAGGTGAGTGGGGTTATGAGTCGGTAAAAAAAGAAAATCAGAGATTTCAGCAGCAGTACCCAGAGTGGCCACTGGGGGCAGTGACGGGTCACACTTAGAAGGAAGAAAGTGGAAAAGGAGAATTGATTTCGAATAGGGATGAGAGTTGATGTCACCTCCTTGTTAATCTGCCCTTTTGAGGTAAAAATGAAAAGCACCCCCTTGTTAACCTGAGTGACTGTTAAATTGCATCTTTTAGGCCAAGACTAAACAGAATACTTTTCAAATGAAAAGATCAAAATGGTAATGTTTTATTGTCTATATTCCACTAATGAGTCCACAGTGTGTCCAGTCACATTTGTATTAGGTGTATTTTTTTTTTTATTTTACTTTAATTAAAACGAACCATGGTGCATTGAATCATGTCCTGAAGACAAATGGAATGATTGTGATTCATATCCATATTAAAGTAAAGCTTGGAAAGCTTCAGAGCTCCCAAATTTCAGTCCACTTGAAGATCTATAGCTTTGAAATGACTAGTCAAACAATGGGCTCCTCAACATTCCTTCTCTGTCATTCCTCTGGGTTACAGAGACAAAATAAAACGAGTGTTTTCTTTTCCATCTACCGTTTGACTGTGGACATTCAAGCCTGGTCTCATGGAGTACTCACCCTCACAGCTTCGTTTGTCCGCGGCGAGCTCGTAGCCTGGGTCACAGGCACACTTGTAACTGCCCAGTGTGTTGACACAGCGTTGCTCACAGCGGCCGTTGTCAGGCCTTGAACACTCGTCCATCTCTGCAGCAACATTCAATGAGAGGTAAATTAAAACAAGCACATCACAGTGTACTGATCCCAGTGTGGATCACGATTTCACAAGGAAAGGTCACATAGCATTACTCTCATAGTGAATCTGCTTTATCTGGTATTTTTATGTCGAAATACATCCAAACAAGTATCAAAAACATAACCATAGCGGCCATAACCGCGCTCAGGCCTGCGATAACACTCAAAGAGAAGCAAATGGAGTTAACAGATTGATCCAAGTTATGGTTAAAGCTTTTATGGTTCTGTTTTTGACACTTGTTTGGCTACATTACAGTCATAATGTGTATCTGAATATATTTTTTCTACATATATTTTATTACTTTGCTCTATTTCGACTAAATTGTAACTATCTGCAGCTTCAGGGTCACTTTTCACTGTTGTACTTCTATCACTGTGTTTGTGACAAAGAATCTGGAATCAAACTAAAGTGTGTCAAGAGAGTAATTATCATTCCTGTAACAGCCAATCTGTTGTTTGCCCGTTTCATGTAGCACTTCTGAGCCGTAATAAGTAAACAAACGTGTCAAAAACTTCACGCCCGCAGTCATAACAGACGTGCGGCTGTGTCTGGCGGTCTGATGTGGTTCGAACGCTCACCTTTGAAGAAGTTTGCGGCGAAGCCGGCCTTATTGACAGAGCCGTCGGACACAAACTTCATCCACAGCTGGTTTGAGCTGCTCTTGATGTCGTCAGGCTTGTCGTAGCCGCAGAAGCGGCCCAGCAGGGGGCTGTTCTCAGAATTGCCGTCCCGAACTTCCAGGTAGTCGTAAGCACAGTTGTCGTGCCTCTCAATCTGCAGAAACGTGTGGGGAAAAAAACAACAACTGATTTATGTTCTTTAGGGAAGACGCTTCTTTCCCTTCTCTGTGTTTTCGACTGTAAATTCTATACTGAAAATGACTCAACAGCCTGGGCTCCTAATGTGAGGATCACGTGGAGCTTTGTCTTTATTTGCACCAGCTGGTTGGAAGCAGGACCCAACCTAGAACGAACTGAGACTGTGTGCTGGAACAGAATGCTGGAATCAGTGGAATGAGGGGAAGAGCAGGAAGCAAAAGCAAAGCTTAATTTTTTTTATATCTGGGCTGCTCCAATCCAGCAACTCGATACCCCATGATCTGACTAATTAACCATGTCCAATTTTCCAAGCCTTACACAAATACAGAAAAATAGCAGAAAAATATAAACAATATACAGGGGTTGACGTAATTTGTTTGCTGCAGTACTCTAATGAGTACCTACATTAATGAATTGGTACAATGATATATGATGTGTGTGTCTGCTTTCTTGCCACTAACTGGTCGAAATGCGGAAGGTACGCTGGCAGAGCCACTCGGGGCGAGATTCCGAGTTCAGCATGTTTCCGGTTTCGTGGCTGTCGAGTGAGAAAAGGTGTCTCGCTCTGATCTGTGGAACAGGGGCAGATCACTCCTCTCTGAAATGGCGAACAGGTCTCGTATCGGGGCGGGGTCAGGGGGCCCTAAACTCAAGGGGATGGGCTGTTAAGTCGAGGGGACGGGCCCTGAAGTTGAGGGGGCGGGCCGCTAAGTGGAGGGGGCGGGCCGCTAAGTGGAGGGGGCGGGCCACTAAGTGGAGGGGGCAGGCCGTTAAGTGGAGGGGGCGGGCCGTTAAGTGGAGGGAGCGGGCCATTAAGTCGAGGGGGCGGGAACGCAGTGACAGACTGGTGCGCATTTGTTGTACCACATATTCCAATTCTTGTCAACCCCTGAATATAGAGTACTGGTGATTCATCTATCACTGAATATACTGGTACACTAAAATCGGTGCAACACACAACAATTGATGAAGTGTTCTTTAAAAAAATGCATTTGACAATCTGGTTAATGTTCACAATACTGTACATAATTGCCTCTGGTGTCATTTTAAGAGGTTTTAATACAGTTTGCTCTTTTACCAAAGAATACCAGTACAAGAAGCTTTAATTCATTCATGTGCTTCAACTATAACATAAAATATTGTGATATTTAATTTGATCAACCTAGAGCTATAATCAGTAAACATTTCTACAATGCATTCATAGCAACATTTACCTCAAAGGACTGGAACGTGAGGCCTACATGGAAGCCCTGAGCAACAGTGATCTTCCATACGCAGACTTTGTTGGGTCTGTAGTCATCTGGGTAGTTTGGAGACTGGATCTGTCCATTATCCTTCTTCACTTCACCACCACAGATAGCTAACAGATGACACATCAGCTCATTTAAAATCATAACCCACAACCCACCCTAAAGATGGCTCATAAATTCCTTACTGCCATGTATATCGTTCTGAAAATATTATTAACTTTTCTGCAGTGTATCTGTAAATCAGGGTCATATCTACATTTCACAGTCATGCTTTTATCCAAAGCGACTTCCATTCACTAACTACAGGGGGCAGTCTCTCCCTGGAGCAACTTGGGGTTAAGGGTCTTGCTCAGGAACCCAGTGGTGGTTTACTGAAGGTAGGATTTGAACCCATGACCTTCTGGTCCAGAGGCAAGTATCCTACCCACTAGGCCTCCACATATCTAGATCACTGGGGCAATAAAATGCACAAGTAGTGCCATTTCAAGCTTTGCTCTCATAACAACTCATCTGTCCTGCATTGTAACCACTAGTGAATGGTTAGAAATCGGACACCTGAACCAATGTGACTCTCTCAATGGTTGAAGGCCAGAAGACTAAGTACAGTTCAGATTACCAATGCTATTTTCAGTATCTTCTGTAATGTAACCTGCTTTTCATTGTGAAACACTGTACTTAATTCATGTAGAGCAGCTTGTCGGGTATTGTGTGGATCGGAGTACCTTCATATACAGCAGAGAAGCCTTTCCCCACCCAGTTGCTGCTACTGCGGAATTCAATCCACAAACGGCTGTCTGTTGAGACGATTGGCTCAGGAAGCTTATCTCCACAGAAACGACCTGAAGAAGCAGACGACAGCAGAGACTTCACTCTCTAATTGAAAATGTTCTCGTCTTTCAGAACAACCAAGGCACATCTAGTCACGTGAAATAATTTAAATGGAAAGAAATTACAGTAGTTACAGTTGTACAGTAGTTAACTTTGGTGGTGTGTTGGTTCAACAACTGTGTCTAAACGCTAGAAAACACCATTACAAACATTCAAATGATGATGTTAGATACATCTCAAAGACTACAAGACATTACCTTTTAACAATAGAAAGTCATTTACGTATCAGATAAGGATGAGATTGAAGCTCTCTGCCCATTTTATCACTATTATCGAATGAACATGTGTCATGTAGGGCATTTCGGATAAGGCAGTGATGAAATTGATCGGAGCCAGACCTTTCAATGGAGCCTTCCTCCAGTATCCATCTCTGATCTCCACGTGGTCGTACCAGCACAGATGGCTTCGATAGAGGTCCATCGAGGTAAAGTTCAGAATGATCTAAATTGAAATCATGCACTTAGAATTAAGGCAGGTTATACACGTTGTACTCAATCACTTAACAGCTCTAATGGAAGAACGGAAGAGACTTAATGATGGTGGTCAGTGACTCTAATACACTTGTGTCATTAAGGGGTTAGTGGACGGTTGTCTGCTTTCTCTTCATGCTCTAATTACTGCCAGAGTTCTTTATCCCTCTTGTTAAAGAAGGGAAAACAGTCGAGGGCCCTGATATCGTTATTGGCAGGATATCACCAGCAGTAGCTCATTAAAGGCGAACTCTTCTTCAAGCACCTAATTAGACAGCTAAGTGGGTCCGTCTGGCATTTTCACCTTTTCCCCCGGCGTTACTGAGATTCTCCAGATACAGTGCATGTACGCCGAGTAGCCGTTGGGGAAGCCGGGGGACGAGAAGTTGCCACTGCTTTCCTGAAGGCTGTCTCCGCATCCTGTTAAGAGACACAAGCAGAGGAGGAGGAATAAAAGAGAGCTGCGGTCAGAGGCGACTAACAATCCACGTTCATGAGGACAACACAAGGTCATACTGTTCTTAAGTGTTTATCGCTACAAAGAGAGTGCAACACACACACACACACACACACCGAGATCTGGCTCCGAGTCTTAGAAAAGATTAATGGAAGCAAAACCAGACTAGTTTAATGTCAAGTGCATGTTGTTTTTCTCAAAGCAGGTTCAGCTCTGAATGTTCGGAGGACATCTGTTTTCAATATTAAACGGTACGCTACACAATACGTGACCATGCCACATTCTTGAACACTGCGTTTATGAAACATCTAGGTAGAAAATAAAGGCACTTCAAGAGCTCACGAGCTGCAGTGCCTTAAAGGGCAATAAATCCTTTACTGTCCAGATCAGTAAAGGGTTGTTTCGTGTCATATGCCTGGTTTACTAAAGGGCAAACACTGGACAGTGCCTGGAAGTTTGTGAAACCTTTTTTCTGGATAAATGTGACCAAAAACAGCATCGGATTTTCATACAAGTCCAAGTATAAGTACAGTAACCCCTCAGTTTTACACGGATCAGCATTCGTGGATTCAGACTAATGCAGATATTTTTATGAGAACCCAACAGTATTACAGCCACCAATAAAAAGATTAGGTGCTGCGGCATGTAGCATGACTGCTACATGACTGCTTGTCCTTGTATTTTACTGTTTTAACTCCCCGCCCTGCATTTTTAACAGTTATCTCAGTTTATTTAGTATTAGTAAGCTGTGCCCTGTCCCACCATGTGGGTAGAGAGAGTTATTTCAACATTTCTTTTGTGTACGAGTCTTTGCATGCTGCTAATGCTAACCGCTAATGCTAACAATTTTTTAAGCAATAAAGTTTTCTGATTCTGATTATTTATTTTCCTTTACATTTTCTTTAAAGGTAATGCATTAAACTAAGTTTACTATAAAATTAAAGTGTTCTAGGAGCAGATTTGGGGGCATATTAGAGGTTTACACTATAAAAATAGGCATTTTTTTTAAAATCAAAACAAAATAATGCGGTATTTCACTATACGCGGGTGCTCTTGGAACGTAACCCCCACGAAAAGCGAGGAATTAATGTACATCAAAAAAATCCAGAGACAGAAATATTATACCTAGTAATTTATTTATTGCGTAAAATTATGCAATTATACATATCGACAAATGGAAAAGTCGGTGAACCTCTAGCATTAGCAGGTCGCTTAAAGGTGAAGGTGATAATTAGTGGGATAAAACCATTCCCTCTACTTTCAATTCAAACCTCTAAGAATTTCTTGGGTGTTTGGCCACATTTAAGGCAAGAGAAAACTGTGCAAATGTTATTCTTCCCCAAACGGTTCCTTTAATAATTCAGCGCATTTTAATACCCCAAACCTGCAAATCCTCTGGCAATGTTCATCCACCCACAGGCTGGAAAATTACACGCCTGACAAACAAATCAGATTAGGTAACAGAAGAAGAAAGGAAATCACACCTTCTTTAAATATAGACCCAGGAATGCTATAAATAAAACATCTCTAAGGAAAGGCACTGTACTGCACAAAGCATGCAAGAGAATGTAAAATATCTCCAGCCATCTGGAGAACATATCAGCACAGCAACAGCGAACCAGCTTCTTATGAATGCTCTTCATAAATTGGCAAAAACACCTATGGCTCCATCACACCGTGCCCCTTCGAGGCAGTGCGAGGAGCTGTGAAAGTTTACAGTAAGTGCATGGAGGTCCTTCTTGTAAAATTCAGAAGCATCAAAGAGCACCTGTTGGCCTTAAGGACCAATTTATACCTCAGTCCCGACTTGAAGATGCTCATAAAAGAAGCACGGGGTCGGAAGAAGAGCTATGATTTCGGAGGCAGTCTATTTGTGACCGGGGCCTTTATGATAAAATCGCTTAGTGGCCTGCTTTCCTCCCTCTCTGTCCCACTGGAGAGCTCATAAATGGGCCTCGTCACTGTGTTTACCTTCCTACAGGCGTGTTTTTGCAGCTGTAAAAAACGAAGCTGCTGAGGGCATGGGCCCGCAGGGCCTATCGGAGAGACGCGTGATGTTTAAAAGCATTAACAAGCGGCCTGGCGAGCCGCAGGGAGTGACTGATGCTGCGAGGAATGCTGTGCAAAACTGGGATCCGCCACGCTACAAGGGGGAAGTCCCCCCCACTTCTTTTTTTTCCACGGCTTGGTTTTCAGCATCACCCCCATAAGCGCCACATCATCCGCGAGTCCACGGAAACAAAGTCACATGACGCTTTAAACACGGGTGACCATTTATAGCATGAGCAACAGCCGGCTCTGCAGCAAAGTGCTGGAACTGGTTAAAGTGGTTTGAGACCGCGAGCTCCTCTCCAGGATGGACCTCTAGGAAATTTACAGCCCAACACATGATAGACGCCGGTAGACTGTATTCACCCCACCAACTGATATACAACCCTCAACTGCCCCAAACTTGTCTCTCTTTCTGACTAATGAGCTGCTTGACTGCCTAGTGCTTTATGTTGGGATGTCTCCGTAAAGTTTATGCTGTAAATGTGTCGACACGCCATTCCTTTGCATTATCAAACCCTGGAGAGCAGCTGTTCTCTTGTCTTTTTTTTTATCTGGGGGGGAAAAAGAGGAACGACAAACTTCCTGTGCTTGGCCAATGTTTATTTGGCCTTCCCCATGCCTGGGAGCCAAGGAGACTGTCGCCAAGACACGGCACCACATCAATCGCGGACGCTCGGCTATTTCCAGACTACATAAACTGCATATGGGAAACCTTTTCAGCGGTTCATCAGAAACTGCGGGATGGTACGTCGTCCTCTGCACGCGCTACTGCTATGCTAGACGGCGCGCCACAACTCGAAAAGATAGCAGGACACTGACACTCCAGCTTCTGACAAGCAATTAACAAGGTAGCTTGATGATGTCCCAAGAGTGCTATAAAGTTAGCAGGTTCATGCTAGAGAATGCTTTCAAAGACTTGTGATTCACTGGCACTTGAACATTTATCTTTAATGGTACAGAAACATTTCTAATGTGTTTCTAAAAACATAGCTGTCAATAATTAGCTGACATTAATATAATATATTGCTTACAGTTGATGTCAAATGTAATGCTATCCACAATTTTGTGATAACACCGGTTATGTTATGAAGCAGGGTTTATATAGTGTGTGTATATAGTGTATGTATGGATGGATGGATGGATGGATGGATGGAGACTTCTGGCCACTCCATGTTCTCCAGCTCTCCATCTTGTTCTTGGACTTATGTTTTGGGACACTATCTTGCTGTAGGACGAACCCGACCAACTCAGCCCAAACCAGAGGAACTGCATGGAGCTCCAGAATTATTTCCCACTTCTGTGTAACCTTATCATTTTTAAACCTCTCGCAGTTCAGCTCTGTCCTGTCTCCCATTTTATGAGACTCATTGGACTTGAACTGCTTAAATTTCAATTTAAAAAAAGCTTAAAACACTGGGCTGTTCTAAAACTTTTGACCGGTAGTGTATATACGTATATATACTCCATATATATATATATGTATGTATATATATATATATATATATATGTATATATATGTATATATACACTCCATCAATACTTCATTAAATTAAATCAGGAGCTGCTTATGCAGTTTATCAAACTGAAGAAACCGAGGAGGAACCTGGAACCAAACCTGTGTCTTTCTAACCAGCTCACACAAATATGCCTGTGTATCTCTAGGCAAGTTTGCATAACTCTTGTTCTTACTTGGACACTTGTAAAGTTTGCGTGCCTGTGCGATGTCTCCTTTGCTCAGCCTGGTCCTCTGGCCGATTGGTGGACGGACTCCATTTATGTCGTACCGTGGTAGAATAGTGTCCAGAAATATCCCTCTGCAATTCAAAAAACAAAGAGGAAGAGAGAAATCAGACTGGATGGAGCGGAACTTTTCCACAAATCCTTCTCCCTCATTCTCCTTTCACTGCACTTGTGTATTTTGTACCTTCTCAGCTAATGGATAGTGGAGTAAAAGGAAAAGCTACAGATCTGAGCCCGTTCTCTCAAAACCATTCCCTCTGTCCTTGTAAACTTGTAAAGCCATGAAGTTCTGAGAGAAAGAAAAGTTGTGACTCAACCCAGTGCATCAACCCAGCAGATCCACTCAGCAAATATGGCAAACCTACCATAAATGATCCCAACACTAAGCTACCCACAGAGAACTGGTGGCTTCCTTCAGTAAGTAATCAGTACTGTGAGTGTATTTAGTCACTGATGTCAGTGGTTCATTACAGCACACATTATAAATTCACCATGTGAAATATTGCTTTTGCCAGTTATGACTTATGAAAGGCAAGAAAGACCTTCTGAATGCACCATAAACGATACAACAACTTCTCCCGTAGATCCAACAGCAAGTGCAGGCACAGAAGGATTTCGAGGATGGCAGTTCTGAATATGCCAGGCTGCACATTCAATTGTATAATACTGACACTTTGCCGACTGGGACCGGAGCCAAGCCCTGTTGTCTGCAGACTCGGCCATAGAAGTTTCACAGGCTGCAGATTCTCGGCATTTGTGCCTGTTGAACTGAAGAGCACTGAGTGTGTGAGATACTGGGGGCAGCATTGAGAACACCTGTGTGACTGAGATACTGTATCTTACCACGGTTCCACTGTGGCGGTATTGACACCAGCATAAGTCTGGAACCTGCTAGAAGCCAAACAAAATACTTTTTTTATTTTCCTACTTTTATGTTACTCAACTTGTTTTTTACCCCACAAACGTGAGGTGGGGTCTGAGTTCAAGAATGTTATTACTTATAATGATGTTCCACTGTTAGCTGTATATAACAATAATTGTAAAACTTAAAAAATTTGAAAGGTTAAGCAGAGAACATCTGCAGCAAAAATTCTTTGTACTGCATCCTTATGCCTTCACTACAAAACACACTGTGCGACATGAATCTAATAAACTTAGATAAGATGTGTGTGTAGATGTATGATGGTGTGTGTGAAGGTGTGTAGATGTATGATGGTGTGTGTGAAGGTGTGTAGATGTACGAT
>JBBIGB010000017.1:1008473-1020688 GCA_037577075.1 Alestopetersius hilgendorfi | reverse complement strand
GACTCTCACAGAATGAACCAGAATGATGGATGTTGGTGACCCCGCCCCCTTTCCTTCTCGTAAACAAAACAAAGGCAACTATTAATTTTGAGTGATAAACATTGAAAGGGGTCAAACTGACCCCAAGGAGAATAGGAGGGTTAATCATTTGAGCATATTAATACTCAGCCTAGACATTTGTGCTTCAAATGGTAAAAATGATAGAAATGTTATGGTGTTGCCATCACAACAAGGGGTACACGTGTGTGAGGTCTGGATATCCCTAAGGTGAGGAAATACGCTCATTTGTTTAAGATTTTGAAAAGCTAGATGTCACCATACTTTTGATATGTGGTGTATGTGTGTGTCCACACCTCCATAAAGTGTGTGCTCATATTTGACATACACACCTTGAGCCTGTTTGTGCGTGAGCACAGTTCCAGAGCGCTGCATGTGGGTCTTGAGCAACTGCGTGGCAGTAATGAGGCTGGACTTCTGGGCAGGAGACAAACCGGTGGTCTTGGGCTTGGGACTGGCTGTAGGGCTGCTGCACACACTGGACATGTCCTACAGGATGGAGCATTAAGACAAATATTCAAAACCTCCATTACGTCTAACCCTCTACATTTCAACTTTACCGATATCACAGCATCTCTCAAACATGCTTCGGATTTCGAACTTTTTGTTTTTAAAATTCTAAAATTGAAATAACGGTAAATGTGTTTTCAAAGCAATTTTTTTCAGACTCACTCTAATCCTAAATCTCTCAAGAGCATAAAATTAAAAGAGCACAAGGTTGTCCAAGTGTAACTAACAAAACATTTCCAGACTAATTAAAACGGTTTCCATTATAACATACAGAGGTACTTGGAAGTTTTAAATGTTCTGTATTTGTGTAAATACGGTCTAAAACATCTTAAAAGCAGACAAAAAGAATCAAATTAAGCAAACAAAATTGATTATTTATTGAAGGAAGTAATTCGATATTGCATGTACGCAAGTGGCAAAAGTATGTGAACCTCTGGGATTAGCAGAGTCAGGTGTTTTCAATCAATGGAATGACTATTTAATCTAAACAACAGAGGTCTAAGTCGGAGCTTCATAACACGTTTGTGGAGGTATAGCTTGGTTAGCTCTCAGTTACAAGAAGGGTATAAAACATGTGTACGGCATTTAGCAAACACCAGAGCGTTTCGAAACCATTTGAAGAGTTTGGACGCACAAATACATGGATGACATCAGCCCACCCCCCACCCCCCCAGGAATGATATCACTCCAAGAGCAAGGTGTGAGACAGTCCACGAGGCCACAAAGGAACCCAGGGTAACTTCTAAGCAACTAAAGGCCTCTTTCTCACTGGCTAATGTTAATGTTAATGTGGATTTAGCATCAGAACTGCCTTGCACATTGATCAACACTGGTATACAAGGCTGGGATACAAACAAAAACAAGTAGCAAATTTAACCCATCTGAGAAACATGGTGGTGGTAGTGCCATTGTTTGGCTCTGTTTTACTGCATCTGAGCCTGGATGTCTAACCATCATTGATGCAACAAATCAACAGTGAACTCTTTCAGAGAATTCTAAAGGAGAACGCCAGAGTATCCGTTTGTGAACTGAATCTCTAGAGGAAGTGGGTCATACAGCCAAAACGATACCAAATATTCACATACTTTTGCCATGTGTAATAAATAAGAAGCCAAGTAAAATGTTTGTCCTATTTGTTTATTTGGGCTGTCTTTATCTATGCATGCAGAAATACAGAGAATTCTAAAAGGTTCACAAACTTTCAAGCACTGTAGTATAATTTGTGACCATTTGAGTTGGTATTTATGCCCTTTCAAAAAAGGCACAATCTTTTGGACAATCTCATCAGAGTTACGGTGGAAATCTCTTTACTCCACGTTGATCGTAACCTAACCTCCGACCCTGAGGGCGAGATGGGTACCCTGATGGCGGGTGAAGATGGTCGTGACCTCTCTGTATCAAACGGCAACTCGCGGCGAGGTTTCTTCTTCTTCTCAGTGTCAAGGTCCCTTGTTTCTCCAGAGGTGTGACTTGGGCTTTCTGCTCGTGTCAGGATTCCTGTCAGGAAGTCCACAATCTCATCCTGAAAGAGACAAACAAGTCTTTCGGTTATCTTGGAAATAAGCAGGTCCTTATCAGAGGTATGTTTGAAACAGGTGGCAATGAACCCTAAGATGATTTTGAACTGTCAGAATTGATATGTCAGATCTTCCAAAATAAAAACAGGACAGGTAAAATGTGTAAAGAGTGTATTTTTGTGTTTTAAGTCCGGTCAAATTAGTACTTCATATGCTTGTACACAAATGTACACAGGAATTCACCATGTGTGCAGTCCAGCGTTAAGCCACGTAAATATTTGAGTGGGGGACAGAAGATTTCAGAGCCGATGAGCCCAACTCGTCACAGAAAACAGGCAGTTCCACATTTTAACATCGTCTTCATAAAAGTGTACCAGTACTTAGATAAGGATCACTTTATGTACATATTTGAGACAATTCATCAATTTTGTAGTGCCTTAATAGCATTTTTTTTATAATTAGTTTAGCATGGAACACTCTTCTTGTGGCTCAATAATAAAGATCTGCTGCGTGTGTGAGTCCTTTGGTATCTCTCTCTCTGTGCTTGTAGCTTCAATAGACATAAGATAGACAGACAAGTCCCAGATTCTGAACTTGGTCATGTGGATGCTAAACTAGTCCAGCTATTATTATTATTAATTTTTGTATTTTGCTATAAAAATCACAAGGTTTTTAATGGTGTAGTTCAGGCTATAAATCTTACGTCTCCAAAAAACACAGAACATCAAAACAAGGTACTATTATCAGAGTTATTGTGACGTCAAAGATTCACAACACTTGTCCCTATAATTGGCTTTAGATGCAAGTGTGTACCTGAATGCAGCGATCCACCATGGTCTGCGTCAGACCCTCTGTCTTCATCTTGGAAGAGCTGATTCTGTATAAAGGAAGAATTTGTGAATAAATCAGAAAGTTCTACAGACAAGATTAAAGTTGTTTGGCCTTAGAGTACCAAGGTGTTACCCTGTTTACATTTGCCCAGATACACAGAGCATACATACATACATACATACATACTCAATGTATAACATACTAATATATATTACACCACACACACATCTGCACACCGGACATCTTAGGAAACTGGACGTCTTTGCACTCTGCTACCTCAGCCCTCCTCCTTTTCCCCTCCAAAATGTTTGTTGCACTGATTCTTTGCTGTACTTTGTCATCATGTCATATGTTGTGTGGGATTGTTTTTGTGCTGTCTGTGCACCTGGGACTGTAAGAAATGCAATTTAATTTACTCCTAGCCAAATGTTTGGACAAACACCTTTCAATGTTTTTTCTTTGTTTTTATTAGTTTCTGCATCGTAGATTAATATCGAAAACAAACACAATGATGAAGGAACACGTGGAATTATACAGTAAACAAACAAAAAAAAAAAGTTAAACCAGAATCTGTTCTGTAATAAGGGAATGATGGACTGTTGTTTTTTTTAAACTTAGTTCAGTGGTTCTTGCCACAATGTGCAGTAGAACCGTAGTGGAACAGGATCACTAACTGTGGAGCAATCACAACTGATGATCCAAACACATTAAGAAGGAGAGAAACTCCACTAATGAACTCTTGATGAAGAAACTCCTGTTAATTAAACACCATTCCAGGTCGATTCCTCATGAATCTGAGGGAAAAAATGCCAAGAGTGTGCAAAGCTGTCATCAGAGCAACAAGTGATGTTTTTGTGAAGGATAATTTTTCTCTCTGTGTCCATGATCACTCCATATAAGTACACACATGTCTCTGTCTTTTAGCGTTTGACCCTGATCTGCACTTGCGTGCAAACTTGATTTTTCCTTAGGCCTGGACAAACAGTTTTTCTGATGTCTGGACAGAAGTGTTATCACACCTCTACAAATATCGCAAGTTATTCTTCGCTTTGATAAACAACATATTAAACACAATCTCTTATCTCTCTGAGCGCATAAACATAATGATGCACACACACATAGTTGCACGCACACAGATGTAGTATAAAAAAGGAAGCACGAAAGACACATACTGAGGTCTTCCCTCGAGAGCCTAGCAAACTCCTGTTTGAATGCCTTCCTGCTTAAGCTGAACAATAAATACTTTTCCTCTGAGTAAATACTGTTTGAATCGATAATTGGTCACTGGGAAAACATAGGATTTTTCCGTATCAGTTTTCAATATTAATCTACAATGTAGCCGATAACAAAAACAAAGGAAATCGTTTAATGAGGCGTGTCAAAACTGGTAGTGTACACTGTATGTGGAAGGTTGACAATAAAACTCAGGTTTACTTGAACAGGGTATCCAATAGATGGGCCATATTTCAGTCTGATAAGTCCCAATTGTCAAAATGGATCCGCATCTTCATATTTTGTGAAACCTATAGAAATGTTCTATATTTCTGCAATATGTCCCTTTTGTTTCTGCCAAAACATTCAACAAAAGAATGTCTCTCACTCTCAGCAACAATGCAGGTCTTTCACTTTTCGTCAATTGTTCCATTTCGGTTGCATGAAACTGCCAAGATATGTGAGATATGGCAGAAAACTCTACAAATTCCTCCAGTGGAACAATTAAAGCATTCTAATTCAAATCTCACCCAGCTATTATCAGCCTGGACCCCATTTTAATCCCACCAATACATCGGTCCAAGCAGGACAACTAAGCTGTGGTGTTTACACAACCAAATCTTTCAGTATCTTCGACATCTTCAGCTAATATTGCAATATTAGCTGAAAATGATGAAGATACTTCTTCGTCACATCCCCCCAACACACACCTGAGGTTGTCATCGGCCCCTCCAACAACCACCATGCTGTTGTCTGCTCGGATCTTCTCCCTGAACTCCTCCATGTTCTCCAAGCCACACTGCAGTGCATTCTGGCCCACCACAAACAGTACTGGGGCTTTCATGTCCAGCAAGGGGTCGTCCACATCCTGACCAGCAGAAATATAGCAGTCAGTTCTCTTCATTTTTTTTTTTAAAATTGCCTAAAAATGCCTAGTTTTTGTGTAAACCTTAAATATGCACCGAAAACACTTTAATTTCATGGTTAACTGTTTAATACATTACCCTTAAAGAAAATGTAAAATTAAACCTGCATCTGTACTGTACAGTTTACATTGAACTCCTGCAGTGCTAGAATGTAAATACCGATATTACCCCTGTATAGACTGGACTGTAATTCATGCAGCGCGTTTTCTTTGGTATAAGCAGGTAAATACAGTAATAAATGAATTATTTACAATAATACACATGACACAAACAAGTTGTAATTTCATTATTATTCATTTACCCATCTACATCTTAGATTGCATTTTTAATTACATTTAGATTAATGCAATGACTATATTGCTGAGATCCCTAGGAATTTAAAGAATGACACAGAAGTGTAAACGCCCTGATCCACGATCAGCACGCTTAATCTGAACCTTCTCAAATAAGTCTTACCCCTCTGGGTCCACTGACTGTTTGTAGAGGGAATCCCAGGCATACAACAGCAGTAACATACTCCATAAGGGACACCTGCACACACAGCATACAGTAATTCACTCATACAGCAAAGCAAATAAAAGGCTCCCACAAATCATAAGCCATGGGACTTACATGGCAGGCGATGAGTGCACCGACATTCCAGCCCACCAGGATAATGGGCTTATGGGGAAAGTGACCGTGAACCTGAACACAAAAACAATTCAATTACACATTAAATAATTAATGACCGAGTGCCTGACAGTGAACGGATACAGATGTCAAACTATGTATTACTGCTATTAAATGCCACTAAATATTTAAGATAGATAAGTGACTTGACTAATATTCTGTAGCATGCATCACCTGGAAGACTAACTCACTGTCTCTATAACAAAGTAATTTATGGATAATAACCCACACACATTACAGCCTTGCAAGCGAGAACTCACCTCCATAACCTTCCCCCGGACCGTGCCCACCATGTGCTCCAGGCACTGAGTGATGCCCAAGTTAGAGCCGCTGCCCACATGAGTAGTTATGGGGATGACCTGAAATAGAAATTAGCCTTTAATAAAAGACTACCCAACTCTTATAAACATATACAATGCATACTATTTTAGAGATAAAGTGAATTTTAGTAAAAACGAGAGGATAAGAGTAGTCATGACTGGTCAATGACAGAGCAAGTAAGAGAGAAAGAGAATTGTGTTTGTGTAATGACTTGCCTTCCCCAAGCAGGAGAGCTGCGACTGCCAGAACCTCATTCGTCGAGAGGCAGAGAGGCTGGGGACGCTGGGTGTGGATGGACAAAGCAGGATGAGGGGGGAGCCAGGAAGTTTACTCTGAACATGTCATAGAGGAAAACAGAGACCAACAAGTGATTACACTGTAAATTCATGAAATATCTACAGAAATCGCCTAGATGTGCTCAGAAAAAACCTCAATGAAAGGAACAAACGGTCATCATCCGTGAGACATAAAAAATGTCAGTTTTTTTAGTTGAGTGGTGCTAAAAATGAAAAGGAGCAATTCATGAACATAAATGGCTTGGTACTATGCACAAATAACTGTAGACAAGTCTGGAGCAACTAAACAGAAACTTGTGTATACCGGTTTGTTCTGGGACAACACGCCCACTGCTGGGTCCCACGGCCGTTTCAGTAGAAGGGAGAGCGCCTCGGAACCCGCAGCACCCGTTTTGGAAGACGGCGACTGAAGCATCCGGTCAATCAGAGATGGGACCTAAGGGAACACAGAGAGAGACAAAACCATTGACATAAAACCTCAGGAATGTGCTAGTACTGACAAAAATAAGAAAACAAATTATATTGACTACTAGTATTGTCAGTAGAAGAAAAAAAGAACAGTTATACTCTTAAAATAATTGTTGATAATCTTATACATATCTCTGCAACTAAAGTACCTTCACAAAGCGCATCATTAGGAAACAACAGAACCAAACAAAGCACAACATAACATTAAAAGACAGATAATACAACTAACAGAGTAAACGTAAGAACAAGCAATAGACAGTAACCACATATAAAATAAGCTGTTCACAAATCAGACAAAGAACGAAATTGAATGAAGTGATGCAACAGTGCTGGGTGGCTCGCCTTGCTTTTGAGTGTTTGCAGGACATCCAGGTAGGCAGCCAGCATGGCCAGACTCAGAGATTCCACCAGGGTGCAGTGGAGCCACTGGGTCAGCTTAGTGTCCCAGTTCACACTGGCTAGTGCGTGCCGAACTTTACGGGCACATTTGTCCACCGCAATCCTGCGCAGGACCGGCTCATTACCAGCCTGAGAGCAGAAAAGAAGACGTTAGGAATTATAAAACTATAAAAAATATAAAACTATAAAACATAAATCTCACAACTGGGGATTCTACAGTCCAGTACGGTCTTAAATTAAATAAACGTCCGGCTAGTACAATTAAAAACGTTTTCCTGACCGTGTTATGAACAGGTCCACTAGAGACACAGAGTTTGCTATTACTTTGGTAATTATTTAAAGTTTAGGTAATAGTAGCATGGCTGAAGCCTGAGGGAGAACTCACACTTTCATTGGCCAGCCTTGCCAGCCTCTCAGCCTGCAGAGCCTTCAGTACTTTATTAAACAGCTTGTTCTGAGCCATGGTCCAGCCAGTCCTAAAGAAACACAAGTTAACAAAGAGCCTCAGAAATCCAGGGTTTCACTCTAAGCATTCTTCCGGTTTAACAGTACTATACATATACATGACACAAACAAAATATGCAATTCTTTCATTCAGGCCCAATTACATGAAGACAGGTATCCCAAATGTAATAAGTGCTTAAACTCTTTCTTACTTGTTAATATGCTCTTCCCAGTCGTCTGGAGGTGGAGGTCCATCAGCGACAGTTCGGGCAAACAGAACATGACGCTCACACTCATTCATAACACTACGTGCCTTCTGGTTGTCGTAGAGAGGCAGCGGTGTGGGTGTGACTGTCTCTACATCAATGGACAAGTCCACGTCACTGGATAAGGTAACCATAAACAGAATAGACTTACTGACAGGCCTATGGAACTGGCAGAGAAGCCCTTCTGCTGTACTCACTGGGTTTTCAAGATCTGAATCTTTATCATCAATAAGCATTATTATCTTATGTGCATCTGTCTTACTACATGTAATATCCTGTGCAATTTTCTTAATGGGTGCTAAACCACTGCAACATCTTATGTTTATGCCCAAGAGTCACTACTTATTATGTGGCAATATTATGTGGAGTAACAGTCAGTATATAAAACAACTCCTAAACACCAATTTGTGTTACTAGTAAACCACTTGATTGTAATTAAATTGTATTTTGTAGGGCTGTAACGATACACCAAACCAAAGATTCGGTTCGCCATCACGATTTTTTACCCAGGATTCAGTTTGCAAAAAAAAAAAAAAAATTCTGGGACGCCATTTTGTTTGGAGACACCTTATCTTTACCACAAAATTATCAACCAATAAACGCTTAAATACCGCACCCGTTCCATTCATACGGCAGAAAAGGCTTCGGTGAACCACACCAAGGAGTCGAGTTGGAGGAGACGACACGCTTCTCTCGGTTCAGAGCTCCGTTCAAACAAACAACAAAAAATAATGCTCCGACAGCTGCCCGGAGCCCACAAAACTCGCTTAAAACACAATAAAACAATTACGCAGAAATTACATTATGACAACAATTACATTGTGATTAAAAAAAAAAACAGTGTTATCACAACCCAGGCAGCTTATAGCCCAGTGTCATAACTTCCATGTACTCACAGCGAAGAAATTCAGCAAACGAAAGAGTCTGTCTGTGCTTGTATGTTTTTAAACTTGTGGAAGGGCTCTTTTAACCCTTAGACCCTCAGCTATTGGTTAAAGAAAAGAAATTGATGTGAAAATCCTCCTATTACGGCGAAAAGCGTATATTTCTGGACGGGGCCTGTATATGGATCCAACCCCCTAGCGGAGGGGGAAACAGGAAAGATGTGGTAACACTGGATCTGGACGAGAAGGAGAATTCTGCCTTCTCACTCCGGGACACAGGTTCACAGATCTAAGTGGCACGATTTCTGTGCATATCGTTACAGCCCTAGTATTTTGTACATAGTTTTTTCTGCAAAGTTTTTATTTAGACTTTATATTTTATATTGTTTGTGTCTGTGCAATTTCCTCTGGGACCAGTAATGTGATCTCAAATGACTCACAATAAGATGACCCTAATTACTACTATTCTGAGAAGCTTTGTGAATAGTGAGAGCTGGAGCAAAATGTTGATATATGTTAACAGAACACACTGACACTTGTGTGAGCCTTTACATACATTAACACATCAAATGAGCTCTAAAAAACACTCACGCAGAGGAATCTGGCTGCCGGCGCGGGGTGACAAACAGCATGCGGGTCGGCCGGGCACTGCTGGCATCTGGGTGCGCGTTCCATGGCTTGGCATAGCTGTGGTCCAGGAAGACCAGATCAAGCTCTCTCTCATGCACAGACAGCTGGAAAAGCAGCGACGTTCCCATCCTACGGGCTGACGTCTGGAAATCCCTCTCCCCACTGCCGCGATACATGGTTCACTCGCTCCTCACGGGAGCCTCGAAGATCCCAAAAGGATGCAGTGCATACAGCACAAGCATGGGATCTGTAGACCTGAATATAGGGAAACAGTCAAAAAGGGGGGGGGGGGGTGCTCTGGTCAAACATTTAACAATGAAACAAGACAATTGCTGATCCCACATTTTACTGTATTTCAATAGAACTTAGCAGATCACCTCCCGTCTCTAATCCTGTTCTATCTCTCATGAAATAGGACAATCAACATATGAACTGACACAATGTGAAATTCTTCTCTGCATTTAACCAAGCAAAGCAGTGGGCTTCCCAGCGTGCAGTGTGTGGGGACAGTACCTTACCTTAGTGGTGTCACTAGCAGACCTGGGATTCAAACCCAACCCCTTCTGATCGCAGGGGCCCTAACCACCATGTGACCAGCCGCTTGGGGTGAGAATAGACCCCCAGTCATCTGGGAAAAAGTCCTGTGCTCTACCCATTAACACCACTGGGTTAAAGCCTGTCAAAGTTGGGGCAGCTGGTGTCCTAGTAGTTAGGGCGTCGCACCTTTCATCAGAAGGTCGCGGGTTCCAATCTTAGGCTTGGAACCGCTGAGGTGCAATTGAGGAAAACATCGTCGCCATACACTGCTCCTGTGTGCTGTGTTCCTGCCTGCTCCCTGCTTCACTTAGTGAATGGGTTAAATGGGATAAACACAGAGGAAGAATTTCACAGTGTACACGTTGCGTGCTGTGATGTGTTCACCGATGACAAACGTTACAGTTTACGCAAACAACCTGCATATACAACGAACAGTGTTCACTCCCACAATAAACCATTTCACGCACTAAACCATACCCAAATAACCTGGGTCAGTGTTTTTTCTAGTCCAGACCACAGGAACCAGAGCTGGAACCTCTTGCATAAGCTGCACCACTGGTCACCCAACGGCAAGTCTCTGAGTGGCCTGACACTCTCATCCCGGACAGCTCAGAAGTGGAAATGCATATTTTCACAGTATATATCACACATTATACACAAACCCGGTAGAAAACTGGTCAAACGACCCACTAAGTCTAATTAAGCTGTCTGGTTGGTTACGCTACGTCTGCCCTCTCCACATGCTAAAAGAACAGCTAGCACGTTAGCTCGTCTGTTTACTTCCTTACATTTTGACTTTACTTACACTCTCAGGCTACTGGGATAAAATCGAGGAACTTCACGTCATTGTATACAGACTCAGGCCATTCGAAGGTCTAAACTAACATTTTTTTGGGGATTAAACGCCAAAATGTAATCAACGGTGTTCTCTCCGTCTGATCATGGCCGCCTTCTTTTGTTTTGCCACCACCCCGCCTCTGCCGGATCGTGGAAAACACTGACTGGATTCAGCTGAACGCAAAAGAAAAACACGGATTGGATTTTTACAAAATGTCGTGGCATGTAAAACCCGGACTGGACAATTTATGGCACCATGGATCTTTCTTTCTTTCTGTTGGCGGTTGGCAGCCAACTGCCAGGTGCATTTACCGCCGCCTACTGGATCGGAGGATGGGCCTCGGCGAACAAGGAAGAAAAAAATAAAACAAAAAAACTATTTCCTACACCCTATTTTCTACACCTGTATCCTTTAAATATTTTATTAAAGCTTTCAGCTCCTGTGACCTGCTCCCCAATAAATTCCCTAAATTCAAATCCAGCATTTCTTTATCCAACATTTAATGTGTAGTTGAGTCCCGTGTGTCCTATTCTGAGCCTTGTTATATTTTCTTCCCTCCGATTCCTATGTTACACTATTTTTGAGGTTAACTTGAGGTTGTATATTATAGAGATGTCTTTATGTGTTATTATTTTCCCAGTTCTCCTGCCAGATTTTATACATGTTTACTGAAGATAGATTTGATTTCTTCCTTGCTTAGTGTTGTTTCAATATTTATTGTTTAATTTTAATGGCCAGTATGTCAATTTCTTCATTGCATTCAGCTCATACATGGACAGGAAAGAAACATCCACACATTTACTTTTGATTCTGTATATTTGATTAGATATTTCTAATAAAAGATCTTGGCTCTTCATACAACTCTGCAAATGAGAACGGAGGCAGGGCACAAAACACAGACTGGTGTTTACCACATGAATTCTCGGTTGTAGTACATTGAACTGCACATTTTAGAGTTCTGTGAGTTTCAAATGAATACAAATAAAATAAAATAAAAAGTGTTTATCAGGACTGGGACTGAGAATATTTGACTTATGAAAGAGTGTACAGTTTTGGGTTTACATGCCAGGAGTCTTTCCAAAAAGAAGCAACCGAAACAATGCAGGCTAACGCTCAAATGCATTTAGTCATTTTCTAACCCTAACCACGGGTCACATGGGTACCCGGAACCTATCCCAGGGCCAACAGGTATGAGGCAGGGACTCACCCACAGAGACAATTTAGAATCTCCAGTTTTCCTGACGCTCATGTCTTTGGACTGTGGGAGAAACCCGGAGGAAACCCACACCTCCATGATGAGAACATGCATACACACACGCACGCACACACGCACGCACGCGCGCACACACACACACACACACACACACACACACACACACACACACACACACACACACACACACACACACA
>JBBIGB010000017.1:992650-1008373 GCA_037577075.1 Alestopetersius hilgendorfi | reverse complement strand
TGACACATTGTGGCATTGATTTAAAATTAAAAAGTAAAAAAAATGGCATATCATATTGTATGATATCACTGCGGTTGCCACAAGACTTCAAAACTTGAACAGTTGCCTGGACACCAAAATTAGCTGGGAAGGCCACAAAGGCGCAGGAAACTGACAAGTGTCAGTACAGGATATAAAAACAACATAAAACACCCCATACACAATGTATAGGTACAAGAGACAAATGGGGGATGGGGTATATGCAAGGGCATCATAAATATAATAAATGAGCAGGGGAAGGCTTTAGTCAGTAAGAATAAGTGACACTATTGTGTAGGTTTTAATTGCACATTTGCCAATATATTGCACAGGGCCATAGTCAATAGCAGCAAATATGATGTCTAACATTTTAACATTTTAACTTTAAATGTCTTACGTTTATGTTTACATTTACAGCATTTAGCAGATGCTCTTATCAGACACGAATAAATGCTTTAGTCCACATTTGTTCTTCATACCTGTAATGCTACATTAAAAACACCACCTGCTTTAAACCAAGTTACTGCCAGCCAAGTTACACACCTTAACAAACCCTGTCAAATAGATAAAAAACAAGTCAGAGGTTCATACACAAGTAAGGAAAAACAGTTCAGAGGGTGAGTGCCTGAGGGATTTGTTAAATATATAGGAAAAGATGTATCCAAGATGCTCCTTCCCATGTCTGTGGTTCAGTTTGGTCTACAGTCACCTAATTTCATCTTAATTTGTCTTCTAGGCGAGTGAACAGATTTACTATGGGAACTCTGAGGGTATGTTCTTATGTTCACCATCCACCCACCACTCTATATTTATCACCATACGATAAATATTTTGGTGACATTAATCTCATGCTGTCATTGTCCCATGTGTCAAAATGTCAGCACAGATTTGCTTGCCAGTGTCCACAGTGCTTTGCCTGAAATGCTAAGAAAACACAGTAATGGTCTTTGAATCTGCACAGGGTACCGCACCGCTAGCGTCATCATCGCTCTCACAGATGGAGAACTGCATGAAAATCTCTTCTACTATGCTGAGCGAGAGGTAGGCACAACTTCAGCCACTTTCTGGACCCTTTACATCACTGTTAATGACATTTTCCACTTAATCACATATTTCTGCCTACATTCAGCTTGGCTGAACTGTAACAAAAACCAAAGCAAGTAAATTGAGGTGATTTTGTTTTATTCATTGAAGGTATAGGTTCATATAGGGTCTTTTTTTTGTGCTGGGCCCCATAGGAGTCCAGTTATGCAGCTGGTTTCATGTGAGGTCACTTCATGCTTGCATTGAGGGCCATATGTTCCTTTAAACCTATAACATACTTCAAGTAATGTTTTCAATGTGTGTCGAAGCATATGGTACGGCGAGAGACTTAAAGGGAAGCCGAAACTCCAGGTCAGCAAGTAAATAGGTGCGCATGGAGGAGAGGAAAGTAGGTGGAGAACACGGGATAAATTAGTGCAGCTCACTTTGCCATGGACTAAAATGCCATCAGACATCTCATCCATCATCCAACTCTTTGATCTCTATTTTTTTTTTAAAAATGAGACGAAAAAAGGCTCAGAAGTTTCCATCTGTCTGCTTTGCACTGAAAACAAGAGATGGTCACAGGAGACCAAAAATAGAACCCATCATGAAATAGCTTTCTGTGTTAATTAGCTTGAAAAGTGACTTAGAGTTTGTTTCCCACGGCACTCTTGATCCAAGGATCCAAGGACTCTTGATTCCAAACGTTTATATTTTTTCACATCAAAATTGTACACACCAGACTTGAGATGATTGTTATCCACCCTTTGCTCCTCACAGAAAGGTGAAACCGTGACATTGTTGGCTCTACATTAAATTATGGATAATTTTGGAAACTAGGAAGGAGATCTCACACAGTTTAATGTCCTAGTTTAACTTCCCTTTAGAGGTGCTGACATCATACATGTGCAGACAGCATGATGAAATATTTGTGTAAATTGCGAGTGTCTTTAGGCCCCATGTCTGACCTGCATTTGGTCTCGTTTATGTCTTTTTTTTGTCAGGCCAATCGCTCCCGCAGCCTGGGGGCCTCCGTGTACTGTGTAGGAGTGAAGGACTTCAATGAGACCCAGGTATGTGTGCATTGTTTTTGGCATAAATGAGAAACAGGAATTCAGAGAGGGTACAATTTATTCATGTCATTAACAAAATTCATAATTTCGTAACAGCTTGCCAAAATCGCAGACAGCAAAGATCATGTCTTCCCAGTGAATGACGGGTTTGAGGCTTTGCAGAGTGTAATTGATTCGGTAAGAGTTTCTATGCATTTGTTTTCCAACACTGCATTGACTTACAAGTGTCTCAACTTACAAGTTTTTCGAGATACGATTAGATGTTTTGTTTAGAGTTCCGTTTATCCATCCATGTGTCTAAAGAAAGTAAGTGCGAAGGACAGTGCTGAGAAGAAGCAGATGATGTGCACTGAATTAAAGAAATAAATTAGAAAATCAGGACCAAGGTGTGCGCGGAGTCGACTCGGCGAATCAGAATATTTTCTAAACCATGAGAACACGGAGGAGCTGCTGACGGTGTGGTTGAGGAGAAGCAGCTCGCAGGAGATCCGTAATGGAGGTGATAATCTGGAGAAGACTGGAGCTGTTTACGCAGCAGGGATTGTCAGCATCAAAACAAAAATGAGCCATGAGGTCCATAATGATGAATTATGATTTGTAGTTGGTACGACTCATTGCACATACATTTCCTATCACAGCGCAATTGTGAGTGTTCTCTTCTTACTTGGAAAGGAGCAGATTTTTGGACTACATTTGGCCTAGTAGTTAGATTCCAGAAGGGGCTTCCTTATGAAAAATGAAAGAGGAAGCTCAGAAGAAGACAGAAATAAAGAATAACACACATGAATATCTGAGTAGTTGTGGTCAAGGATGCTTTCTTTCTGAAAAAGACCTGCTGTGGCCTCGCCGTGGCTGCTTTTGATCCCACACTGTGCTGGAGCCTGCCCAATCCGAATCAAAGCGTGTTTGCTTTATCCTTTGCTTTTGCATTCAAAGGTATTCTTTTATATTTAGCGAATAAGGAGTGCTGAGACAGAAATGAAAGAGGCATTCTTTGAGCGAAGACTTGTCGGGTTCGGGTCAGTAGTTGAATATTCCTCAAGCAGAGACTGAGGTCGCTGCAGCAGGACAGCATCTGTTGCCAATTAACCGCATGCTGAAAGCTCCTGGCTGGAACCCAAGAGAACGAGACGGAAGACTGTAAATCAGCAGGGTCTTCAGGCACTGAGCGCACACTTCGCTGGTCAGGGTGGAGGAGTCAACCAAGGAAGACCTATTGGTCAAAACACCACAAAATGGACTGTATCATGCAGGCCGGAAACCATGGACACCATGGTGAAGGGTCAGTTACCAAAGAGATGTACTTCACATGAACTTTAGACCTAGATAAGGTCACAGCAAAGGCTATATTTGTAACCATGAAAAGCTAGTTTCTTTGCGGTCAGTGCTTGAATAAGCTAAAAAGGGGGTTTCAGGATTGGAGGGGACTCTTAAACTTCTGCCTAAATATGCCTGCAGTGGGATTTATATACTCCTAGAACTTATATAAATAACTCACAGTCATGTTAGCTCCACTAAACATAGATCACAGTGTATTTATTCTCTGTTCCCCTCAGATACTTAGGAGATCATGCATAGAGATCCTTGCGGCTGAACCCTCCAGTATCTGTGCCGGAGGTGAGTATTTTAAGAATCTCAGTGTCCAAACCTGACACATCTGGCCAAAAGGACTCATTCTAAATCAACCTCAGGCTCTTGGGATACTATTGTTCTTTCAAAGAAGGCATAAACACAAGCAATGAAACCTCACATTTTCATCCCTGTGTTCCTGGCGGGCGACGTAGACAAACACATCAACAGAAGTGAGCTGATTGTTCAGGAATGTGCTGAGTGGGTTTATGGGATCAGCTCTTAAGAGAGACCGTGTAATAAAGAGTGACCCTTATGAACTAGTGGTCACTGTTTCAAAGAAGAAGCTTTCTCGTGTCAGAAGGACTGGTCAACGGTCAAAACAACCCAGAAGACCATTCTGTTTGAACTTGAGAGAATTACGTTGAGGCCGTGGGTCAGGCTCAGAGATTCAAAGACTTAGACAAAGGACGATACTTCAGAGGAACTGACATGACCCTTAAACTAAGGATTATTTTATGGGAGTCTTCATGTCAACAACAAAGTACTTGGCTTTGTAGGTTTCAGTGGAACAAAATCTTCATCCAAAAACAACCCGGCCATTTTAAACAATTTCTGCAAATAGATCTGCTTAGTCAGCACAATGTCAAACAGGAGCTACTGCTATGCTCTCTGGCTTTGGCTGCCTTGGATCACATCATTATAAATGAAGCTACAAACCTTGTTCACCACAGTATGGCTCTCAGTTTGTGGTAGAGAGGCTTTTTTTTTTTTTTTTTTTAAATCACTTGTGGTATCCCAGCACTTGTTCAATGGATTCTGACCTTGTATAACAATTTTAGAAGTTTGGATTAAAGGCACAAAGATTTAGAGAGAACCCAAACATAGCAATGTTCTTCATCATAAACAGAGATGCACAAAAACGTTCAAAAATAGCACCTGTGGTTATCACCTGAAAGACAAAAAGGTATTGGTCTACACAAAATTTTAAAACATTAAATGACAATATTAATGGTAATGCGAATATAAAGCAGCTTGGAAATAACACGCATCCCAGGAAACCTGTAGATGAGGATACACTTGTAGATCCACCCACACCAGCTCAAAATATGACATGTTGTCTGTGTGGAACTGTTTTGGATGGGTGTAAATACTATTCATTCTAAATGTTCAGAGGTGAAATAAAACCCAAGGACTTCTTAAACCTATTCTATTCAAGATCCAGAGCACAGAGAAAGGAGAGTCGTCTGTAGCCACAGTGTTAGGATTACAGAGCCAAGACACAAAGTATAACAAAAAAGGATTCCATTGCATTGGATGTCCAACCATTCTCTCTCTCTGGCCTATATACCATAAATATACATTAGAGTAGATATCCTAATTGGGTAATCTAGACATTATTTGGATGAATAAATATAAACTACCACTTCATTTCACTATAGACATTTAATTTGTGACTGAAATCAGAAACACATGCATGAGCTCCTGCTGGTGTGGATTTCCTCTATTTCCTTTTTTTCTGCTACACACACATTGATTTGCCCCTGAAAGTCTGAAAGTCTTTATTAGCCTGTGAATTCCCTGTTCATGTTTCAGCTTGCAAAGTAATTGCTACACCAAGTCATCAAACATATAAATGTTAGTGTGCAATCAAGTAATCGAGTAGTGAGTAACAGTGACAGCCTTCGTGTACTGCCATCATTTTGATATAGTCAGGCTGTGCAAACTGTTTTGGTTGTCCAGAAACTTTACGTTTCTGAATTTTTGTTTCGATGAATCGATTAACAGTAATTTCTTGACCTTCACCTTTCTTTTCATTCCCTGCCACGACACCTTCTGACCCTCCGTATATCAGCTAAGCACATCTTCTTCTGCTTCTGCATTTTCTCCCACAGAATCCTTCCAAGTTGTCGTGCGAGGAAATGGGTTCCTTCATGCCAGGAATGTGGATAAGGTCCTGTGCAGCTTCAGAATTAATGACACTCTCACCAGGAGTAAGTAAGCTTTGCAACATGAACAGTGTGTTTCTGCAATAAAATACCGGCCGCACGCTAATAACCCTTTAGGGGCAACATTAAAACTACCTTTAAAATGTACCAGAGTAGCCATATTCAGAATGTTCAGTAGCTTCAGGCTGGTACTGTTCAAACCTCCATTTAGTCGTTTTCCCGTGACTGACAATGTTTTCTTTTAATTATAGCTAAAACAGAGCAAATGAATTCACATTCAAAGGAAATGAATCAGTCATTTGATACAAGAAGCAGCATTAACTGATATTTTATCACAGGGAGCCTTAAAAACTCTAAATTACCTCAAATAAACTGAGCTTACCTAATATTTTTTTTCGGATTCCCTTTTGCAGTTAACATGTGGCTTGCATGTTTTGAATCAGGTCCTATAACTTTAGGATTGGCTATTGTTGACTTTCCAAGCTCCCCGCTGTGTTCAGAGTATAGAAGATATTCAGCCTGGCCGAATGAGTGCCAGCTCTGTTCTTCCTCTTATAATAGCTTTGAGAGTTTTTAAAGGCGCATTTGAGCTTTTATAGCATGAATCTGTGCCAGCTGTGAGAAATGTGAAGGATAAGTCTTGCCACACAAGAGGCTGGGTAAAGCTAGCAGTGTCCTTCAGGCAGAACCAAGCTCTAACCCATGTAAGTTTATCATATCACAGTGAGGGCTCTGGTCTTGGAGAAAAATGACTGTTTATTCACCAAAATAAACACTGAGAAAAGGTATACACAACATTTTTCAGACTCTCTTCTGAGACATACGATCAGTCATGTGACCATTTTGAAGCATTCCCTAGTGCTTAATTGACAATTAAAGGAACAGGTGATGCTAAATGAACTTGTAAAGCAAATTGCAGAGTGCTAATGTGTTTAAATGTGGTAACTGACAATTGTACAATAGAGATGTGGCAGATTTGGTTGAAAAAGTTCTTCTTGTGAATCTTGGTTCATAACAAGAAGGGCCCTGTGTGGAACAGAGAATAATTCCTTCTCTCCATATCTGTTTCGGTTTCTGCCAGGTTCTCTGGTTTCCTCCCACAGTCCAAAGAGATTGACTTTCTGTAAACTGGAAAAGCTATAATGCTTCTTGGTGTGTGTGCATAAACATGTATGTCTGCCCTGGGATGGACAGCTGAACTGTCCTGTTTGTTTCTTCACCTTTTGCCCTGGACAGGCACTACAACCGTGGTTTGGACGCGGCTCAAATAATTAAAACTTAATTAACAGACTGGACTTTATTTCAGCTCTTTACTTTTAGACATCTCACTGTTGGAGCTAACTTATCACAAAAAACAGCAGAAAAACCTAACAAGCCTGAGTTCCCCTCCAGAAAGTTGCTAAGCACTAATTCAGTCGGTTCTAGTAGCTGCATTTCTGTCTGCTTGAGTCACTAAATCTTCAGAATAACAATTTAGCATGAGTGTTTTTTCTCGATTTTGGAGCCAACACTCTCACACCACTGTCCTTTGAAGTCTAATGAGATTAGATTGCACTGGGTAGTTCATATGCATCGAGCCTTGAGACCAATATGCCTCAGAGCAAGTATCAAATGTGCTGAACAATTGCAATTCCATTAAAACTGGACCTTTCAAGATCAAAGCCCAGTCATCTGCCTCCAATCTCACTGTACTGCATTACTAACTGGCACCAGCTTTAGCTCCGGTCGTCTCCGGCTTCCCACTCCTTCCAGCCGTGTCTGGATAAAAGCAGGTCACTTCAGATGAGACACCATCTTAAATGTTTGTGTCCAATTAAAGGCCAGAACCCCCCAGGAAGTGAGAAAAAACAGGCCTGTGACATGGAAACAATTTAGGAAAAAAAACAACAAGGAAATGGCTTTTCTATGCCTCCCTCTAGGCACCCTCCAGTCAGACCGCCCCTACCTTCCCACCCCCAAAACCAGCTCTTGGAACCACAGAGAACTTACTTAAGGTCTCTGGGCTGGATTCTTTGCCTACACTCGACCACTGTAAACACCAAAGGGGGTCTTCTGCAAATAATAGATAATGACTCATGGTATGCTTACCTCCTGCGGTACCTCTAAATTTGGTCCTTGCCTTCTCCTCCATCCCGTCTTAATACCCCCTGCTTTTTGGATTAAAGGGTCTCAACGGAAGGAACCCATGTTTTGCTACATGTGGTGACCAGCTGAATGGATAAGACCAGCTCTCCTGGAGAAGCAAAGCTGTCAAGCACATCAACGAGTGTTTGTAACTAACCACACACTGCCCTGGGTTAGTGATAGATAGACCCTTAAGGACAGGATAAGTTGTCTATGGGGAGGTGGAGTAGTGTATTTTTATTAAAGGAAGTCTATACTATTGATTTCCATGGGATAAGAAATCCAGTACAAATGGGAGGGATGGGAGTAGTACTCACCCTGCCTTCACTCCACAAAACAAATACGTTTTTTAGCCTTTAGCCGTTTAGCCATTATTTTTCCTAACCCAAGCATCCACATTGCTGTTTTAGGCAAATGCAGTGGTGTTGGTTTTGTCATTTAGATTGGATTTTAACAGCAAACATCGCTACAATCACACTTTTTCTGTCATTTTACATGTTCTACAATAATAATGGTGGATTCGGACTGAACTAAAGTCATCCATTGGGTAACGTCTGAATAGTACTGCAGTATAGTCGGAATAGTACATTACTCACGGTGCAGCTCCATAGTAGTCCAAGCCAGTTTATGGAGTTCAGTAAAGCTCTGTTGATGGCCATGAGTTTGCTTTAGTATTAAATTATATTGCAGAATTCAGCACACATAAAAACTTGATTCATGCCTCCTTAAATAACAATAGCTTACATAATGCACACAACAGTCATTCACTAACCTCAGCCACCCACTCTGTGATGAAATTTGCATCGTCAGTGATTCTCACTAATCTATTTATCAAGGCCGAACCCTGAACACATGTCTCTGCTTAGGCGAAAAATAAGACATTCAGTCCAATGCTATGGGTAAACAATCCAATAAAACTCTGCAACATACTTCAAGGCATTGGGCCAATACGCAAATTCTTATGGCATCGCATCAAAAGCAAGGTGACCTCTATCAAGGCATAAAGGAAACACCAGACTAGCATTTGCACAAGAATGCCCTTCGGGATTTGCTCCTCACACCCAGATCCACCACTGTCTCCCTGTTGACCCGGTCGAGATGTGATAAATTCTAGAATCTGATATGTCACTGGGTTTGTCTTGGCCCAGGCAGTCATTTGGCTCTCTGGGGCATGGAGTCGCCTAATGGTTGATAGCTCCTACTCTCCTCTCCTCCCTGGACCTCCTCATCCAAGCTGAGCTTTTAGAGATGCAGGCAGGCAATGTGTCGGTTTCCTCAGAGCTGCGGTATGTCAGACTCTGGCCAGAGCAAACAGTCTAGCCTTGGGCTACGAAACTGAAAGAATCAGTTTTCCATCATGGAAGTGGAATATCTAGGTCCCTTTCAAGATCAACAACAACAGCAGCAGCAGCCATTTTTGGTCAACCAACTGCTGGGATGTTAGATTTATTGTCTCAAGTCTGATGCTTTCAAGTGAACACTTTGCATCACATTTTGGTTGGAGCTTTAAGCGTTTGTCCTTGTCTCAACTCTGTTTTTCTAGTGGTGAAGCCACTGGTAGTGGAGGACACATACCTGCTATGTCCTGCACCAGTTCTTCGAGAAGAGGGAACGTAAGTTATATCGCACAGATTAGGTTCTTTGGAGCAGGACCATCTAAGACAACTTTTGGTTCATTCATTTTGCAGTGGATGCTTCTATAGAGAACTAATTGTCTATACAGTATGAGAAGTAGAATGGAACCAAGTGTAGAATCATTCAAGAGTGTAGGATAGGTCAGTACACAGACTTCATTGTACTGTGTTGTGTTGCAGGGCGGCTTCCCTTTATGTGAGCATGAACGAAGGCCTTAGTTTCATCTCCAGCTCTGTGACCATCACCACTGTGGGCTGTGTAAGTACCTTCTCAGATGTGTTGCCTTTTTACTTCGAAAGTCGTCAAAATGTACATGTTATATGCATTGCATGCATAAGAGGAAAGATTATTCGAAAAATGCCAGATTCCAACCCAAGTGCGAAAGAACCAAACAAAATGAACTAATATGTTGGCCGATGGTGTTTAAAATGGCAATAAATCTGTGCCAGTCACCAATCTTCGGAAAAACACAATAGGTATTTACCTGCCAATTTGAAGTGGTGCCAATGTTTTCCACGAGCACATGGCACTGCAACTCCTGACGCAACTGCTTGCAATGCTGCTTAGTCCCCGCTTTGATAATCATCTCCTTATGCCATCGCGGGTCTTGTTATGTCCAAACTGGCAGTCTCTACATATGAAAGACATCATGATGTCATTGCATTTCATCATAGCCCAAATAGCATTCACCACTGTCATATCAAAACCTTGTAATTCCATACTTTTCTTGAATATAAATGAAGCGATACAAATGGTCAGAAATGACTTTTTTATGATATTTCGTCTCAGTCCCGTCTTGAAGATTTTGTTGCCATCGAAACAGTTTATTGCTTTGATAGTAAAACGGTCATCTGTCGCTTGTACTTACAGTCTGATGGGACGATCCTGGCCATAGCTCTGCTCATTCTGATGCTCTTGTTGGTGTTGGCCCTGCTGTGGTGGTTCTGGCCTCTGTGCTGCACAGTGGTAAGACCATTCTTCAGATGCTGTTTTGGTGTTGAAATGCTATCACAGTGGAGAGGCAATTTGAATGTCATAGCCATTGTAATTTTCATTTATTTAGACTGTCGTTTCATTGAAAGCAGCGAGGATCACTCAGGGTAGCATGCATTTTGTTTAAAAACCTAGTAGTTTTAGTAGTCATGATTACTCCAGGCATTTTTTTTTATAACCACACATATATTAACTGTGACTTGCTAATGCCTGCATGTCTTGAACGGGATCAGTTAGGAAGATTAATGCCCATAGAGTGATTATTATGGCTGTGCAAATAAAGTAACCTCAGTATATTTTTGGCCAGTATTTGCCAAATGTAGAGTTTAAACCTCAGTTCTTGAAAAATACATATTACATTCTAAACCTCACAGGTTGAGTATTTATCTGTTGGCAGTAATCAACAATTAAAAAGAGTGGCATATTGAATTGTTGCCAATCCCAAATTCTTCCCAAAAGACCTGAGGAGGCTAAAAGATTACAGTCTTAGTGAAAGATTTCAGGAAAAGGGCCATGATTTCAAATCTGTGTTTAGTTTTTCCTGCAGGTGCAGTGTTTGTGATGAAGCTAGTTCTATACCACATGCTAGTTGGTATAATGATCATATAATAATCATATGCTGAGCGTCTTTGAAGAAAGAGTGGGAGCTGACTGACACTGATCATTATATCTATGCCACATTATATGTATATCTGACTTCACACTGAAAATATTGAAACAGTTCTTGATTGGTGTCTGCAGTTTAATATAGTCTATTGCAAATCTAATATTATTCATAATTCAAAAAGTTGAAAAAACTGAAAGCAGATCTGAAATCAGCATGAACTGGTTTAGAAAAGAGTGTTGTGGTTTCTGATGATTACATTTTTTTTGTTGATCTGTATTATTAATCAAGCAACTGTTTTGTTTTGTTTAACCTTTTAGCCAACAAAATATCTGTTTAATCATAAAAAGTGACAATCAGCAGGTGATTTCATTTTCAAGGTCATTGCTGCCTGTATAAAAACAACACCAAGGAATAGAACGAGCTCAGGTCTGATGTTAAAAGTGCATAATAAAAATAAGACCTCCCAGAGATGAGGAACAGGGACGAGAAACAAATTCATGACAGCCTACTAAGTTTTAAAAAATCACGTCACACCCCTTAACCCAAAAATCAAGGTTACCTTATACTCATCAGCAGCTGGAGACGCATAGTGTTTTTCCATGTACCGCAGCACAACATATGGTAACATCCAACATGCAAGTTATTACAGAAACAACAGCAACAACAGCAGTATGAAATAGACAATACAGCAGTACAGTGTGAATGGGATGTAACCTTCCAGAGTGACTAGTATTGCACCATAAGTATGATATTGCATGAGAGGCAATTAGCATTGAATCGTACTGAGTAAAAGTATACAGTAACCCCTCAGTTTTACGCAGATTCAGTCTAACAACCGAACTGTATTACCGCCACCAGCCCAGCGGTGGGGGTAACACACTTTAAAAGATATATTGGCATAAAAAGAAGAAGATAAAGAAGCCTGCTGCAGCATGTAGCATGGCTTTGTGTCTTGTCCTCATATTTTAGTTTTAGTTTTAAACTTTTTCCCCAAATTTTCAACAGTTATCTCAGTTTATTTAGTATTAGTAAGCTGTGCCCTGTCTAAACATGTGGATAGAGAGTTATTTCAACCTTTCAAATTAAAGTGTTCTGGGAGCAGATTTGGGGGCATATTTAGGGTTTACAATATAAAAATAGGCATTTTTAGGCATTTAAAAAAACAAATGCAGTTTTTCACTATACGCGGGTGCTTTTGGAATGTAACTTTACTTTATTATCAGTGAGCAAGTATATATTTATAAAAATTTATAAAGAACAGGACCCGTGTGTCTGGAGTGGCAGTGACAGAAGGTAAAGCACAGGTTCTATTGAAAGTTCAGAGTTCAATATGAGAAGTATACAAAGTATACCTGGTTAGGCAGGGACTAGACATTTATGTGCATTCAGAGATCAGGTGGCCTTTGGTATGAAACTGTCTTGCAGAACCAGAGTGGAATCTTCAATGCATTTGCTGCTCCCCAATAGTTATGCTCAAGTTGACCTTTAAGGAAAACATGGCTTTTGGGGGCACTGTGTCCTTACAGCAAGAATGTCTTAATATTGATTCCCAGCCGGGAGCTGAGGGTCCATTCTGTGTGGAGTTTGTATGTTTTCCTAATGTTCTTGTGGGTTTCCAGCGCCCACCCGTGACCTGGTTTAGGATAATGGATGGATGGATACCTGGCTTGCTAAACTCTCACAATAAAGAGAGAAGACTTTCTTAATTGTTGTTAAAAGGCACCTCATGGGTTTGAATCATCTTAGCTGCCTGATGCTTCACTGATCAATTCCATATTTGTTTTGACTAACCACAGTCTGTGGTCAAATGCCTCCCGCCAGAGCACCCATGGCTTCACACAGCCTGTGATGGTCATATGGTATTCAGTTTCACGCCCTATTTGCCCTTTTAACAGGTTGTTAAGACCTCAGTGAGTCTATTAGGCCCGTGCAGGGTCTGGTGTGTAAATTTTACCCGTGCCCCTTGAACCCCATATCACCTTTGACTTCACAGGGTGCTCAAAGTCCCAAGAGAATGTGGATCTGCTTTTGCAATTCAGGAGCAGACGAAAAACAGAGCGTCTAACTTCCAAAGTCTTCGCTCTGCACAACTTTCAGAGGGAACTATGCAACCAAATACGCTCCTCAATAACACAGTGGAGGGATCAAGAGAAGAAATGGAAGGTCCTGCACGATTTTAATGGCCCACAAGTTGATCTACAAATGCTCAGATTGTTAATGAGCTAAATATTAATTAACTTCAGGGGCTATTAAGCTCTATTATTGAACAGTGGTTTCATTGATGGGTTTGGCATTAGGATCATTTTTGAGTTTAGGGTTAAGAGTTCCAGTGAAACCCAAGATGACAATCAAAGCATACATAGTGGACTATCAATTACCAATAATTAACTAGACTGCATTTCTGCAGAGAAAATGCATAGTGTGTTGGTCAAATGCAGAAGTCATCGAACCCTTTAAACAGGGGTGTCTGTGGGGACATGGCCCGAGGTCTCTGGAAGTTTCTTCTTCTGAAACTGCATTTATTTCAATGGGGTTAAAAATGAATGCAAGTGAACAGGGGAAAAAACGGATGAGCAAAAGACAAGGAAAAGACGAATGCAAGTCATCACAGATCGTGTTTGTGTGTCGGGGAAGTTGGCCTGAGGTACCACATGAAGTTTGGTGGGTTTTGGACGAAGCGTGTCCGAGCAGGACTATCTGAAATTTGGGCCCTATTCATTCTCTATGGGCCATTTTTTCGCCGGATACACGCGAATAACGAACGAATGACAACACATAGCAATTCCAGAACAGTCCAGACGTGTCAGTGTTGGATCGGTGTCTCTATCTCAAAAGCTCTGGGAGGAGTAACAATAGAGATAAAGATAAAGATAATGGGCATTTTTTGAATAGCTAAGGATTGTTTTTTGCTCCGGACAGTGAGTCTCACCCAAAGACCTCTTTCTGGATCCTCTGCTAATTTGTCCAGCTTACAGTTTGGAGTGAGGTCGCACTCGAGAGATCAAGATAGGAATGTGTGTCTGGGAAGATAAGATGAGGAGAGAAATTGCTCCCTCCCAAAGTAGAACAACTTGGAAATTAGCTCTGGAGAAAAGGTTCACATGAGGCCAAAGAGGCTGTGAGCCAAACGTCCGATTGCCAAAGCAGTTTCCAAACCAGCAAAAACACATTCCATGTTCCATGGTGATCAGTTTCTATGGAGAAAATGGTCGACCATCTCCGTACAGCACTTGCACAAGTTCGCCTACACTTAATCGGAGTGGCCTGTCCTGAGCTCGCTCCGTGTCTTGTAGGTTGTATTAAAATTTACTGAACCTGGGTCCTGTTCAAGTCTTTGGGGCGAACAGATTTCCTTTTCAAATGAATGTTTTTACAAGCTTTGAAAGCAAAAGTGGAAAAAGACTTGTCTATTTTAACAAGGTACCTCTGTTTTTCCACCAATAGGATTCTCTCCGTTGGTTTTAGCTGGGTTGGATTGCCCAAAATTTCTGTTTCGGAAAGCTGTTCAGGGTTACTATGGGAAATTATGCTGTTTTAGCGTGTTTGAGCATTTGGATTGACTGGGAGAAGTTCTCGTCCAGGTTCACGTCCAAATTTTGCTGACTGGCACGCTCCTGTTCTCGCAGATGCCTAACACACTCTTTATGTTGGCATTACCCTGTAAAAACTGGAGTGTTGAGGCCACTTATAAATTGAAAGTTACATTTTGCAGGGACAAACAAATTTGCAATGTAAAAAGAACTTTTTACAGGAACCACGAGGCAGTATAGTCAGCAATAAGGCAGTGTGGTTGCAATATTGCTTTTCACGTAGTTAAATGGAGCTCAGCCATCTGTTTTAATTAAGTCACTTACACAACATTATATAGTTGAGGTCAGGAGTGTTGTTAGGCCTGGGCATCCTGGGCTTGACCTACAATCCCAAATTATGCCAGTTGCCCCTCAAAAACAATTATAATACTTTAAAACTATTCAGTAACCCCTGATCTAATCATAATCTCTCATTCCAAGCTTTCAGAGAGACGTGGTGAATAGAATTTCAAGTCAAAGCCTTGCAATGCTATGCAATGAAAATAAAGGTTTGATATATTAAAGTACAGCCCTGGATTGTACACATGAGGTACAATTTAATACCTTGTAAATGAGATGGATGAGCTTGAAGACCGTTTGATTCGCATCACGTGTTACTCTCACACACAAACATAATCTCTTTGACAACTTCAAATTGTAAACACACTACTAGTATGATGAGGAAAAGTTTTAAAATATGTGACCCAATCTACCATAATGAGTCGGTAGTCGACATTCTATTTATTTAGATACGGGCCGATTATGTTGAAAAACATCAGTAGTATTGATTTTTCTTTTTTGGTGTTACATGTAAGTAAAAGTTTCATCATGGAAATAATTGTGAAAATGTACTTAAATGGATATTAAAGTTGAGTTCCAGCTTTCAAATTTTACAAAAATATGAATTATTTTATAATATAATATTATATAATATTATTTAATATTATTTAAATATTATTTAATACATATTTTGAAATAATTGAAGCTTCAGTCTGATTTAATATATTTTTCTAAGTATGTAAATGCCTGTAGTAAAATGTTGTTGCTGAATACTGGGTGCATCTCTTTGGATGCACCAACATAAAACTGTCAGAGTGCAGGCCGGATGGCCCGCACTCTGAGCTCCCTCTGAGCATGGACCAGGCTGGGAAACAGGGATC
>JBBIGB010000017.1:710986-721587 GCA_037577075.1 Alestopetersius hilgendorfi | reverse complement strand
AGAACCGCGGATTTTCACTGATATCGGTACCGAATACTGAAATTTTGGTACCGTGACAACCCTAATTTTCAGTAAACTCGGATGTAGATGATATGTGCATGTATAAAGAACATACACACATTTAAAGAACGCCTGAATCGCTCAAGATCCTTCACTTCACGCACCTTATACCTTTAAAACTCTTATTTACATTACATTTAAAGGCAAGAAGTTACATGGTTCTTATGCGGCTTTGCTCAAAGAAACCTTTTAAGAGTGTTTTTACTTCGAACTCTAATGTAGACTTTTCTGCAAATACAAGACTGACGCAGAATGGCATGTAGCTCAGAACAGAGCTGGGCGATACAAAATGCATTTCTGATGACATTGTGATATTGTCCGTGCTTTAAGGTCCCATGGCATGCAAATTTTTTATGCTTTTGTATTGGTCTTAGTGGTCCCCTAATACTGTATCTAAAGCCTTGGTGCAGAATTACAGCCACATAGAGTCAGTCCCACAGTGAGATTTCCCTAGCATGTGACGATTCTGTGTCTGTAGCTTTAAATGATAATGAGGAGGAGAGGAGCAGAGCAAGGTGGAGGGCGGGGGAGGGGCCAGCTTGCGGCCATGGCACCATGCGCTAATGTTTACAGTTTATAGCGATGATGGCTACTGTGGTCATGTAGCTGGTAAAAGACAGTTGTATTGGTCTGTAGTGAGTATCGGGACATTTCCTTGATAGCTGAGCAGTTGAGATCAGTGCCTTTAGCCCCGCTGCTGTAAGACTCAGCAAATTTTTACCCATTTTCATCTGATCACCCTGGTCTGCAGAGGTGCTCACTCAGTCATTTTAATGAGGGGAAAGGCAGATATCCCACACGCCATAACACTAACAGCAGCACGGGTATCCAAATAACATTTGGACAGTAGCTGCTAACTGGGCTGTTAGCTGCAGAGCTAATGTTACAGCCACATTCTGAGGGTAAAATGCTTGGTAATCATATGCAGCAAAGCAACAAAATTATATGGCGTTAAGGTGACTTACTTGTCTGAGGTATGTAGATGAGCCAAGGAGAGCTGGAACTGATCCAGACTTAATTTTCGGCGCATTTCCAGAGAAAATAAAATTAACCCACTGGTTCTTCAGACGCTTGCATGAAGGAGCTAAAAAAATACATTTGTGCTCATTTGTACATCTATGCACTGAGCAACTGCCATGATGTGTTTACGGGCAAAAGTGGTCTCTCACGTGTAGCACTGACAGTCTTTGGAGCGAATTTTTTAGGGGAGGGGGCTTCATTCTCTGGGGGAGGGGCAAAGCATAAGGGGGAGGTAATCTTTCCCCGTATGACGACATACCAGGCAAATTCCAGCTCTGCCTCTGAGCTTCGTTCTCTCAATGAAGGAGCAGGATGATCAAAGCACTCTGTACACCCATCGCCATTTCTGACCACTGCAGGACCACAGGCAGGCAAGGGGAACTCGTATTAATGTAAAAAAAAATAAAATCTTGTAATGGGACCTGTAACCTGCACGTTTCATTACACAGAGCACTGTTAGCCCTGTTTAACTGCTTCATCTTCCCCACCTATCTACACATCATCATCAGTAAATTAGTATCATTTATCTCTCAGGCCTAGCCAATAGCAATACACTCCAGACCACACTGATGTCATGGACCATAAGCCAGTATCTGTTTGTACCGAAGTGTACTTAGGAATGTTTGATCTTTAACCTACAATCTTTGTTTTGCTTTGTGTAAATGAGAAACTAGGGGTATGTTCGCATACAGCCCACTTAACAGCTGTGTGACTGCACTGCTAGGGGGAAGGGGGAGTCCCATATTGTGCAGGAGCCTATATGGCCTATATTCTTCCAACACTTCGCTTGTACATCGCAGTATGAGCATTATGAAAATGTCGCACATACACACAACGCTGCCGTCCATAATTAAACATATTCTCCCCACGACCCTCCCTTTGCATCTATGGCCTTCGTTTAACGCTTCAGCAGCAGATTCCCTGCGTTTACATTTTAGAGCCGCCTAAAATTTAACACAACAATCAAAAGAAAAAGGAAAAGAAAAAGACATTGTGAAAACCCGCATCTTTTCATCTGTACTCCTCCAGCTTGGCGCTTTGATCCGGCAGAGGAGGGGTAGGGGCTGCAGCGTGCGCCCCTGCTCCATCTCTCTGATCTGGGCTATTAAATGACAGACTGACTGTCTGGGCAGACTGAGGGTGGAGCGCTAATGACACCGTGTGCGTGCGCCCAACGTGACTATTAGAGCCCCACTGGTGCTGCAGTGTGCGCCAGGCTGGGCCTGTTATTAAGCAGCGGGATGTCCTGTAATCAGAACAAGGCCCAGGCCTCGCAGGTTACTCAGCCGTCTGCCAGGTCAGTAGCGAAAGAGGTATTAAGGATGATGCATTTAACCTAAACTGACACGGGCCAAGACCCACTCTTATTCAACATAAACCAGGAAAATTTTGTTGGCAAAAGGCTGGAACTGCTCTTTTGACCACACAGGGCCACTTTCCCAGAGGCAAATTAAAGCAACACTGTGTCAGTTTAAGGAACCTCAAACAGACTTACTGTATGACACACTGTTACTTATAAAAATGGGCCAAACTACGGATAGCTAAAAACGGTAGCACTTTTGTCATCATTTTGAAGTCTGCAGTTAACATGATGCGAAGTGCTGGTTTAAACTTTCATTACATACGCCACACAGCTGTAGTGCAAGAATAAGTTGCACTGACTACATTTGAGTTATGAGGAAAAAGGTACAAATATGATTTTTTAACCTAAACCTAAAAAAACAAATGCATGCTTTTCCATCTAGGCTTGATCAAGTTCTACTTTCCTACAGTCAGTATAGAATGCAAGTTATCATTTAGCCTGGATTGGTCCCAACTGTCCCGAGTAATGTAATGTAATGTCCAGACCCAAACCCTTTCTACAGAGGAACTGAATAGTTAACATGATTGGCTGAGGGTGTTGCACAACAGTAAATCCCACCTTATACCGTGTCTGTGGTTATTTAACCGCCAAAAGAAAAGGGTTTGTGTTTCCTTTTCCAAAACAAGAGAACCGATTTCATATCTATTGAGGTTAATGATGCTGCGTGCAAATAAGGTCTTCCTTGAGTGAAGCTGGATCCGTTTCCCCGGGATTTTGCACGGTAGTCAGTCCAGTGGAGGAGTGTATCAGTGATGACGCACTGTGAGTAAGAGATGACACTGTTACTTTCTCATTCCTCACTGCGCTCTGCAGGCAGACAGGAATGCAGTAAAACCTCCGTCCTTATTGTCTTCAATGCCAGATCTCCATAATCAACACACACTGTCTGCCTTTCCAGGCACATGCCTGGACAGAGGTGTCAGTTTCACTATAACCTGAGAGGCATGTGTGGTGTGAGGTAACAGTCGGGATTGTTGGAGCTCGCTCCAGGTGGCCCCCGACGACAGGACAGCTTCTCTTCTACAAATTCTGAACTAAAAGGTTTCGAAGAAGCCTCTAAAATTGGCCCCAGGCCATGCTGCAAAGATCTGAAAAAATAAACACCTGAAGTTCTGTTTACTGTGTTTAAACAGATCATGTGATAATTGCAGTCTAAGCCCCTGACACACAGACCGCTCCCATTCCATTATGTTGCATAATTTTGCAGTTACTTGGAATAAGGGAAGTCAACACAGTAGATCCTTTATGCTAAACTGAGACTGAGGAACAGTAGCTCTTTCCAGACCACCCATAAGCCCATCACATTTTAATGGACTTGGAAGTACACCAGTACATCAGTACCATTTACAATTGTATTTATTGTAAACCGACCTAACATGTAAAGAACAACTAAAGGCAACATCTGAAGTCCACCGTTATCAAATTGAAGATTTAAAACTCCTGGTTAAACTCACCTGTTAGATGCCCGGTGTAGTGAGTGTGTTTGAGGAAAATAAGTACCAAAAAGACATAGATAGCATTAAATAGGGTGAGTTGCCCTAATGTTGGACATTTTTTGTATTTTTTAATTTTGTGGCGACAAACAGGTTTAGACAGATTTTTTTTTTTTGGCTACAGCCAGATTCACAGGGTGTGTTATTGGGCTCATAGAGAATTTTGTTGATACAGTAAATTTTGATGACTACAGTTGAATTCATAGGGAATTTTGTTAGGCTCATAAATAAAGGCTCATAAATGAATTTTGTTGGGTTAAAGCCTGTTGCTTGTCACCCCTTTCAGCGGCCATCTTGGGTCTTTGCAGCTCCCAAATTTAAAAGCTCAAAAATAATTATTTTTGTTTGAGAATGGACTCATTTCAAAGCTCAGACTAAGAAGTTTCATGTATGAGAGAAAAACTTATGTTCAAACACAGGATGAAATACTCGATTTTACACTGAACAAAAATATAAACGCAATGCTTTTGTTTTTGCTCCCATTTTTCATGAGCTGAACTCAAAGATCTGAAACATTTTCTACAAACACAAAAGACCCATCTTCAATATTTTTCACAAATCTGTCTAAATTTGTGTTAGTGAGCACTTCTCCTTTACTGAGATATTCCATCGCCCCTCACATGTGTGACCTGTCCGGTGAGTATGCTGCATGAACTGGGGCTGTGCATTATCCTGCTGCAACATGAGGTGATGGTTGTGGATGAATGGCACAACAGTGAGCCTCAGGATCTCGTCATGATATCTCAGTGAATTAAAACTGCCATCAATAAAATGCCCCTGTGTTCGTTATCCATAACATACGCCTGCTCATACAATAACCCCACTGCTAACCAGGGGTGATGTGAGGAGAGCTTGAGGTGAGAGGCGTAAAACACTAGGTGAGTACAGAGGGAGGCAGGCAGCCAGAGCCGGAAGGTGACAGGGTTTATTCGAAGAGTGATCCCGAAAGGTCCAATAAAGCAAGGTGACAACTTCTTGGATTCAGTGAGGAATCACAAGGTGAATATGAAGTGTGGAAAGCCATACCCTGTCACCGTCAGGAAACAACCATCCCGGAGGGTGCCTATGGGCCAACGGGACATCAACTCCGGTTTCTAGTGTTCAAACATAGGAGGCTGGAATCCATAGCACGTCTCAAAACGGCTGAGTCCCATAGGAAATGATGTGAGCAGGTTATGAGATAACTCAGCCAAAATGAGGTAGCGAACCCAGGAGCACTGATGATCTGCGGTGAAACATCTCAGGAAGCACTCCAGCTGTTGGTTGGTCCAGTCAATCTGACCGTTAGTCTGGGGATGATAACCAGATGAGAGACTACAATAGTAGACTCGATCAGACGGCATAAGGCCTTCCAGAAACTAGCTGTAAACTGGGACCCTCTGTCTGAGACGATGTGCCAGGGGAATCCATGCAAATGGACTATGTGCTCAATTACTAATTCCGCTGTGCCCGCTGAGTGCTACCGGGTGCACGGCCTTGGAGAATCAATCCACAGTCGTGAGGATGGTGTTCTTTCCTTCACACACCGGCAATCCAGTGATGAAATCCAGTGCAATGTGGACCATGGGCGAAGAGGCTGAAGATCCCCATTTGCAGGCTGCACAGACCTGAATGAACTCCTTGAGGTCTGAAGCCATCTTGGGCCACCAAAAGGCCCGCTGGAGGAGAGAGAGGATACGGCATACTCCAGGGTGGCTCGTGATTGCTGAGAAATGGGCCCATTGAATGGTTTCTGATCGAAGTGGAGTAGGAACATAAAGTCGACCGGGTGGAGTCTGTGGCGGAGAGGGCTCCAAGGCTGCATCTGGTGGACTTGATCTTCTAACTCCCACCGGAGGGGAGAAACAACCATCTCAGAAGGTAGAATAGGCACAGGGTCCGCCCGGAGACTCTCCACTAGGTGCTGGCATGAGAGAGCATCTGCTTTGATGTTCTTAGACTCTGGACAGTAGGAGATGGTACACCTAAACTGTTGAAAGAACAGAGCCCACCACGTCTGACGAGGATTCAGTTGTTTTGCCTGCTGGATCCCGATAAAATTTTGGTGATTGGTCCAGGCGATGAATGGGTCACTGCTGCCCTGAAACCAGTGACACCATTATTCCAGAGCCCACTTGATGGCCAACAGTTCACGGTCCCCTACACCATAATGCTGTTGTGTGGGATTAAACTTTCTGGAGAAGAAACAACATGGGTGAAGTTTCTGCTCTGGATGGCATTGGGAGAGATCCCCCTCCACAATGAATGGCTGAAGACAAATGGGGTCCAGAGTCCGGATGAAGACAAATGGGGACTGCTGTGAACAAAGTGCAGAGATGATAATAGATGCAGGGTTGTGATTAAAAAAGATGATTTGGATGGTTTGGTCAAAGCAGTGGGAGGCGCTGCGACTGAACTGAAGCCCTGGATGAAACGCGGGTAGAAGTTTGCAAACCCCAGAAATCTCTGTAGATTTTTAAGTGAAGCAGATAGAGGCCAGTGTTGCACAGCACCCAGCTTCTGGGGTTCCATGACCAAACCCTGAGGAGATATAACAAACCCAAGGAATGTGGTGGAATGCTGGTTGAAAGCGCATTTCTCCAACTTGCAGAACAGTCGATGGGCCAGCAACCTCTTCAACACTGCTTGCACATGTTGGGTATGTTCTTCAGGGGTCTTCGAGTAGATTAAGGTGTCATCGAGCTAGACGAAGACCTAATGACCCAACATGTCCCGTAGCACATTGTTAATAAACTGTTGAAATACTGCCGGACTATTACACAAGCCAAATGGCATTACCAGCGTTTCATAGTGGCCAGTGGGAGTGATGAAGGCTGTCTTCGACTCTTCCCCCTCTCTGATGCAGACGAGGTTATACGCATTACTCAGGTCAGGTTTCGGGAACATGGTTGCATCAGAGAGGGCGTCCAGGGTGGTATTGGTCATCACTGTGATCTTGTTCAGTCCCCATTAGTTGATGCAGGGCCTCAAACCACCATCCTTCATTTTAATGAAGAAAAACCCCACGGCTGTAGGAGATGAGGAGTGGCGAAGAGCTCCCTTTCTAAGGCCCTCAGATACAAATTCCATGGCTAGCTGTTCTTCTTTATACAGGGAATACAGATGACCATGGGAGGCATGGTACCAGGCAGAAGGGCAATGTCCAGGGTGTAGGGCCGGTGAGGAGGAAGTTGAATGGCCCTACTCTTGCTGAAATACTTTCCTAAGGTCACGATAGTGGCCAGGTATGTATGTATGGCATTGACATTGGGGACAACAGACTCCTCTAAGCACGTCCCAGGTGATGCCGGAAAAACTCCTGACAGGTCGACCCACATTGAAGAATCGTTACTGAAATAAGAAATAAGAGGGTCGTGCGTCAACAGCCAAGGATTATCGAGGATAACTGCAAGTGATTTGAGTTGGGCGATGCAGAAACTAATCCTTTCTTGGTGTTGACCAATGATAAATAAAAGAGGAGGTGTTCGGTGGGTAATGGGACTATGGTGATTTTAATGCCTCAAGTGTCACATCCAGTCTAACAGCAAAATAATTCTGTTAACAAACAAACAAGTCAACAAACGCTGTAACCTTGACCTGTTTGTAGCTGGTCTGGAAGGGAGCTTGAAGAATAAACCAGGAAACGGTCAGCCACATGGAGGCAGAGATGGTAAACCCAGGTGAGTTCCTCCCCCTATTCACCTGGTCTGACCATTTCCCGGACAGATTGTGCAGGACGGTGGTGTTTGGGGGAGGCGCAATAGGCACATAGGCCTTCGCAATATCGTTTACCCAACTCTGCAGGAGTCAAGGAGGTGCGCCCTAACTGCATGGGTTCCACGGCTCCTGAATGGGCCTCTGACGGAGGTGGAGAGTCCAGATGACTGAAGGTGACTAGACGTGGTGTGTCCGGAGTCCCCAGGGGCAAGGAAAAGAAGAGCGGCTTTGGGACGAGAGCTCATGCGCTGATCTATGCGCATGCATAGTTGGATCATGCCTTCTTGGGTCTCAGGCAGCTCTCAACCCAGTAGCAGGTCTTTAATGTGTGAGGCCAGCCCCTCGTAAAGGCCCTCCGGAGCGTGGAGTCACCCTAAGCCGTTTGAACCGACAAGGTGCGAAACTCCACGGTGTACTTGCTTACCAGTCTCCTTGCTACAGATGATAAAAACAGGAGGCGATCTGTACCTCGCTGTCAGGATGCTGAAATGGCCGGTGGGGAAAAAAAAGGATGCTGAAATGCAGACTTGAGTTGGTTGGTGAAGACTGGATAGTTGTAGCAGGCATCCGTATCTGACTTCAAGGCTGCAGCAGCCCACTCGGCTACCTGCCCCGTGAGGAGGGAGATGAGAAGCACGATGCAGCTCCTATCCGAGGGGTAACGCTCCAGCTGAAACTCAAATAGAAGGGAGACTGTTGTTACATTTTAGGTAAAGTGTGTGTAGAAGTGGAAGGCTGAGAAGGGTTGGGTGGAGGTGGCGCTGGCGTTTGGCTGGGGGTGGAAACCCTCAACCTCCTGCTTCAGATTGGCTAGCTCCTCCCCCTGCCGATTTACCATCGCCACCATCGCACACCATTCTGCTGGGCTCACAACTGCAGGCTCGTTCATTCTGTCACAAGAGAGGAATGTAAACTTGCTCTGCAAACGCTCGACAATACAAGTAAAGATTCCCACTAGAAACCAACGTTAACAATTAACACACATGCACACAATACAGTGAAACCTAGACTGCAGGGTGAGATGTGTCTACTCAATGAAGGAGCAGCCTGAAGCAACCTATTACTGTTTATATACTGTGTGATACGCTTATTTCTGATGACCCGTGCGCAACTGGTGCATGTGACAACTACAGCTGAATTAATAGGGAATTTTGTTAGGCTAACAGAGTTTAGCCTGCTACCAGGCAGAAGGTTGAAGGTTGATGACTATGGATGACTATAGACAGAATTTAGTCAGAACATTGTCAGCTACAGTCAGACTCATATGTCGCATTTATTTTCTGAGTTAGTCAATCTTGTTTGTTTCAGAATCTCAACATGCAACACAAAATTATTACAGTGTATCATATCTGGAACTTAAAGTCAAGTATAACTTCCTCAATGGCCAAGAGCCTAACTCAACTACTCTCCTGATCTTTATTTATTAATGTATTAAGGACAGATATAGATATTTCGATATACAGTAACCCCCCAGTTTTATGCGGATCAGGAGTCGTGGATTCAGTCACATGTGGATTTTTTTTGAGAACCGAACTCATAGTTTTGTGTGGAAATCCCCACTATAACGCGGAAACTGCAAATATCCTCTGCCTTTTGTTGCTTTTTTGTATCAATAAATATATTTTTTTCTAGATGTTTTCACAGAAGGGGACTCTGTAGCCGACCAGCCGACTTTTTTTGAACTCCACACAAGAGTGAAATCAGGGGTTATTCCCTGAAAACCGTTGACCTCGCAGAAGTGTTCCAATATTTTTGTCCCACGACATTCCATGTTCCATATCTCGGCAGGGAATTTAAATTAAAAGAGCCGAATGCGGCTTTACCTTTACATTTTCTTTAAAGGAGTTTAAAATGAAATGAAATATTATTTCTAGGAGTATATTTAGCTTTACACTATAAATATAGGCATTTTTACCAAAACATAATGTTGTTTTTCACTATACATGGGTGCTCTCGGAACATAAACCCGCGAAAAGCAGGGGGTTACTGTATATATAATTATATAAGATATATAAATGTATGAGATTTAAATGAACACTAACATAGCATATAGCCTGTATAAAAGCGTCCTTTAATCTAAAAACAAAATATAGGTTTTCAGCAAAGGATCTTGGAACTGGGACTCTATCTGCTTTGGTATTCTTATCAGAGTGCTCAGCTGTTCAGATGTCCTGGCTGGGGTTAAGCCAGCCTGTTGGAACCTGCACACTGCGATAGAGCAGGTATGCAGTCAGCTTCGCAGGTACACATTCCACACATTTAAGTTGGGTCCTTTAGAGACAATGAGCTGCGTGCCATTGCAGAAACATGAAAGAGAAATGGTCCTTTTAGCAAGACCGGGGTGTTGCTCGAGAGGCAGTTGTAGGGTTTGAGTAAATATAATTCAGAACTTGAACTGTGTATGTGCTGAAGGTGCGCCCCGAGGTGCCTGAGGATGCAACACACCAGGAATTCAACACACCAGTGTGTAATTAAGCAGGAAGGCAAAACGTAGCTCGAAAGGCACGAACAAAGTTCCTACCTTCTGACTAGGGCTTCCAAAATTCATCAGTAGACAGAATTTATGTGCAATATATTGCCCTGTAATTATTAAATAAATACCATTTAAGAATTACACTGTTCAGAATTCCCTTTGTTTCAGTTAGGGACTGTTCATTAAACTCACATCATGTTGAAACGCTTTTGGTCAAAATGTAATTTAAATATACATTTGTTGCAAGAGATGCATGCAGGGCATCATACCACAAAACAGACGCCAGAAAAACAAACAAAACATATTTTTCTATTTTGATAATACAAGCAATAAATATAAAACCCAGAAGACTTGTGTAGGTTTTCTGCTGGGTTTGGGCAGCAAATACGTGAAAGTGATCATTCGGTCATACGTGAACGCACCACAGCACACGGTGTGAGCAGCACGAAATACTTCCTCTGCATTTAACCCATTCACCAAGTGAAGCAGGGGGCAG
>JBBIGB010000017.1:614328-633267 GCA_037577075.1 Alestopetersius hilgendorfi | reverse complement strand
GTGTGTGTGTGTGTGTGTGTGTGTGTGTGTGTGTGTGTGTGTGTGTGTGTGCGTGTGTGCGTGTGTGCGTGTGTGCGCGTGTGTGTGTGTGTGTGTGTGTGTGTGTGTGTGTGCGCGTGTGTATGTGTGTGTGTGTAAAGTGACGTGAACACACCACAGTGCGAAAGCCACAAAATTCTTCCTCTGCATTCAATCCATTCACAGAGTGAAGCAGCGGGCAGCCAGGAACACAGCGCCCCGGGGAGCAGTATGTAGGGACATTACCTTGCTCAAGGGTACCTCAGTGGTGTCACTATCAGACCTGGGATTCAGCCCCCCAGCCTTCTGGTTACAGGGCCAACTCATTAACCACTAGGCCAGCATCTACTGCTGACATGTTTAATCATTAAAGCCCAGTTCCATAGACCAAAATTAAGTCTAAGCCTAGATTTTAAAAAAAAACGGAAGTACAATGGGGAATCACCACTGGCATTGCAACTAAGTCAAGGACTAGGCTTAATTTGTGTATATGGTTATTAGTCTCTTACTCCAGTGAATGTCCAGCTTGTTGTCCAGGCTGAGGTGAGTGGCAGAGCAGGTATAGTTGTGTTTCTGCTGGAGTTCCTCTGCACTGACCTCCAAACTCTTCCTCATCTGGTAGGTTCCGTCTCCGTTAGGCAGCAGTTCGCCTCCACTGAGCAGGTGCTCGGATACAGGCTGGCCGTTCCTCAGCAGTGTCAGGTTGATGTGACGAGGGTAGAAACCAGTGGCTAAGCAGCTCACATGAGCCTCTCCAGAGTCTGCATGGGCTTTTGTTATGAGTCTCACTCTAGGCTTTACTGTGGTTATAAGGTACAGAAAGGAGGAAAACGTAACTCATCTCTTCAGAACACACCACCAGTTCCTAATCTAGTGATAAAGAAAATAATATCTCAGTAGTGGCATGAATATTATGGGCCACCATATGGCCCATAATATTTTTGCAAATGAATGCAAAAAGTAAAGTTACCTTTTCTCAATATGTAATTCCCCCATGTTTTAAGACAGATCTCTATTGCTTCAAAGCAGAAAGGTTGCAGAAAATATGTATAAAAATTCTTAGTATATTCTAGCTTCTCAGTGTCAAAGACTATTGGCCATTTGTTTTCAGTGTGTAGAGAATGTTGTCCATAGTCCATCTTAAACCCACTCAGGCCATTAAAAGCATCGACCATCGTCATTCGTCCAGTGTTTTTATTGTTCAGCATCTCGCAGCAATCATTTCTTTGCTCTGTTTGGACAACTAAAAGAACACAGAATAGACTGTTACGTAAAAAAGAGTTTGTAAAAGAAAAGAACAATTATTTAATATATGATGACTTTGATGACTTTATGGTGCTTTTCCGCTGGTACAACAAACTGTGTTGTATCACAAACAAATGTTTTTCCATTACAAATAAAGCAAAAGACGGCTGCAACTGAGCTGACTGCATTACTCCTTTCTGATTGGCTGAAATATTGTCATCACAACACAGAAAAAGAAAATTGTTTTTTAAATACAATGGAAAAACAAACCCACAGCTGGGAAGTCAAAAATGTACATGCACTACTGTCTATTTGGGCTGAAGATAAATTTCAGTGTGTCACAACAGAAATTAAACAAGACTATAAATACAAAAGACCACAGTGTCAAAAGCAACTCTGACAAAAAAAAAAATCACTGGATCAACTCCAGGCATGCAGTTTTGGGATGACAGCCAGCCATTAAGTGTGATGTACAGGAAATTCTGTTACCGCGCTGAGAAACAGGAAAATCAAAGTATGCTGCAAGTCTGTGCCATCACAGTATAATTTAGGTACAGCACGGTTTCTGTAAGTGCCTTTGTTTACGATAGTTATTTTGTCTTGCTGATATGTTTTGCAACCCTCAGCGCCTTGACACAGCAAGTAGACTGTCAGCTGTCAAATGTCATCAAGCTGTCAGTGAGTATCAGTGGTTCACCATAGCCTGTGGTTTGTACAGCGTGTCTCACACCACCGTACTAGTCAGAGGTGTTTAAACCCAACTGGGCATTTGTAGTTGGCTGACAATCAGTACACAAGTGGAAACAAAATGGAGCAAAGAAAGTTAAGAGCACTCTCAAGAGGGCACACAGATTTTTCAGCATCAGTGCCACTAACATTGTAAATGCAAGTTTTATTACTAGGAATAGGTAATTTTTTATACTTGAATATTCAAATTAAATGTTCTATATTATAATATAAAACATGGGATACTCTGGGAGCCCTTCAGCGGGGAACCCCTCGCTGTCCTCCTGTGCTAGCGAGCGAAGCATGGGCTTCATAAGCCTAGTGGCTCTTCTAGTGGGCCTAGTAGGTGTACCAATCTTGGTCTGCCTGATATTGACCCTGGATTGACTGCTACTGGCACCATGCTAACTATGTTAGCCTCTCTAGCTACATTATTTCCCTCTAGAACATCCACCAGGAGCTATCTCTGCACTGGCCTGGGACGCAAGAGCCTCAGCGCTGGAAATGGAGGCTGAAGCCTCTGCGCACTGCAGGGTGGAACTGGAGGGTGGAGCCTCGGCGCAGGCACGGGACGCAGAAGCCTTTAAATTGTATATCTGATTGTTACTGATGAAGTTGACCAGGATAAGAGGTAAGATAACTGTGGAAAATTTGCAACCCAAAAACCAGAAGTATTCTGTAAGGAAACTGTTTATAAATACTTATAAATCTTTGTGGACATAGCAAATGTATAATATGCATGTATTTTTTGTCACTTACCATCTGTGTAATTGAAATGCTGCTTAAGAAAACTGGCCCGATTTTTCATTTCTTCGTGTAGTGCCCCAAATATCTTCTTAAAAAATGTTTGTTCTGCATCCTTCAACTTATAGGTTGTATTAATTTTCAGAACTGTGGTCTCCTCAACTGAATCATAATATGTAATGACAATATCATTCAGCATCATCAGGACTGTAAACTCAGGAAAGGGGGTCTCTCCTATGATGAATGTTACCACAGAGCAAAGGGAGTGACCACCTGCAAAACAGACCAAGCACATGTTTGCTCATGTGGATATTATTCAGTACAAATAAACAAAAAACAAATGTACACTCAGTGAGAGACTGTAAAATGAATTTTAATGGCATGTAGGCTGAATTCAGTAAAAATCTAATCAGAAGCGCAAATATCAGCAAGTGCAGTATATATAGTATGCAACGTGTACAGTTAAGAGCAGATTATGTACAGATAAGGGCAGTGTAAATGGTGGGAAGAGTTGTGTAGAAGAGCAGTATACAGAAGTGAGGTAATATATAAAATGTGGTAGATATACAGTTGTTCTATGTTGCTTTATAGAAGGGCAAATATACAGATGTGGACAGTTTACAGGTATATACAGATATATGGACTCTATCTCTCTCTCTAACTCTCTCTCCTGCACTAAATAATGAAAAAATGACACATCTAAATTTGTTAAGCTGTTTTTACAAATGACACCCCATAGTCTTTCGAATATCTCTGCCATAGCGTATCAATTAGTCAAAGCTAGGCCAAATTACCCGTAGCCTAAATAATCAGCTGACGACAGTTAAGACAGGGGAAGGGTTATCCTACAGGAGAGTTAGAAGAGTTTATTTAAGATTTTTTGAGGTTATGATGTTTCTGTAATACACTTTTCTTAATTTAAGTTAGGATAGCAAAATTGACTTAGGAACAGTTGTTCTGTAATAAGATGACGATGCCATGGTTACCAGACAGTTAAAATAGAGTTTTCAAGTTAGGAAGTTTCTGTAATCCAGCCCCTGGGACCTCACATTAGCAAGGGAAATGCTGGGTAAGGAAAGCTGGTGCAGTGTTAGCTTGAGTTCAGTCCGGTGTCTGTTTATCTGGCGGGTCACTACAATATCATCTGTACTTCGGCTGTAAAATTGGTGATCAAGACAAGGAATGGGTGCCTCACATTTGTTGTGTGACCTGTGCCCTCTGTCTGAGAGCCTTGTTCAGAGGCACTTGGAAGACAATGCCATTTGCTGTACTATGATATGGCGAGAGCAAAAAGACCATGTGACGGACTGTTACTTCTGATTGACGAATGTTTCAGGTTTGTCTACCAAAAACAAGAAGTCAGTTGAATACCCTAATATGCTTTCAGCAATGAGACCCATTCCACATGACAACAGTCTGCCAGTTCCGAAACTACCAGAGGAATGGACCTTAGATTAGCCAGATAAAGAAACGGAAATGTAAGCAACTGGCAGTGAACAATGATCCTGATTTTGAACCGTGCTCATGGAGCTGCTAGAGAGAAATGATATCAGGGCAACTGTGATCCTTCAGTGCTTGCTGACTACCGTTGGACTAACAACGTGATGCACCGAATATTCATTACAAACGAAAAATAGGAGCAAAACACTTTTCTAACCTGGAGCAGAAAAACTAAAACTATATTTGTGCATATCCACCTAGTGCCTGTCACAATCAGCAAAACATTTCAGGAAGCAAAACTTTTCAAAAGAATTGTTGTGCAGTTTTGTCAAAAGTATCCTGATTATATCAGACACAAAGCTTTAATATCTCCTCTGTACATAAATTTAGGTAATGGGTTCCAGTAAAATTCATCCTATTCAAAATTATAGAAAGACTGAGAACATACCTGTGTTAGGAGCGGCTGCTGTAAATGTGAGAATACTTAGTACAATGTAGAGCCTGTCCATGTCTGTATCTATGTGCTACCTTTTACTCTCATTTCTCTAATACACTTTAACACACTAATTTCCGTGTTTCTATTTCCTGATTGGGCTCATCCAAACAGGTTTGGCAATAAACAGGGCAGATCACATTCATTTTTTGCATTTATGTACAGCCTTGTGGATCTGCAAATCTATGTAAACCCTAAATTACACACAGACAGTGGAGAACAGTGACGTGCATAGTGACACATAACTTACAAAATTGCAAAAAATTAAGTAAACTATTTTTAAATGCCTGACAGTGAATTCTTTTGCAGTTCATATGACTTTCCATATAACTTTCAATTCCCTGTAACCTTTGCAGAACAGAACCCTTCTTTATTAAGTGTGGTGGTGAGTTTTTGTGTGGACAGTACACAAGATATCATATCTACATATCATATCTACATTTCTCAATCAGAGAACCAGGCAGAAGCTTGTGGCTGAAATCTGATTACACTAGAACAGGATTCACATAACAAACCCAACTATGAAAAACATTTTATGGTTGGGTTGGGCTGACTAAAAGTCAACCTCTCAACCCCAGAGTGCATTTCTACCATTTTTGCGCCACTGTTTCTACGTAAAGAAGGACTTGGCATCAATAAACTAAAAAACCTGTTTGTGAGTGCTTACTAGCAGATCCCTAAGACTGACAATGAGCTTAGAACAAAACAATAACTAGCTATACTCACCAGCAATCATTTAGTAATGTTACTGAAGTCACTAAGTTACTACACATTTTATCTAAACATACACCCATTAGCAGTTCATCAGTTCTGGTCAAGCACAGCAGGAGTTCAGCACAGTTTATGGTTTCCTTGCTCAAACACACCACCTGAACCTAACAATTAAATCAGACCTATTTGAGAACAAAAAATGTCTAAACTGTTGATAAAATGTTGGACTTCTTCCCTCCTCATGACTGGAACTGAATACCAGTGCCATTCCTGGATCTTATGCTTTGGAAATAAATAATCCTGTATTTTAGTTTGAGGTAGTTTTAAAGGTTATTGATTATTGGGTTACAAACTCACATTGTAAAGTGAATAAGTGATTGGCTATATAAGGGAATGTCTTAAAGCACAAGGTAATAAAAAATATTATTTAATGTAACTTGTAATGGTCATCTCGCCTGAGGCATCACATGTTCAGAAATGGTAATTCACCCAGAAACACAAAGTACTAGTTAAAGAAAAATAAATAATGAATACAATGAATAAAAACTGACCACCTGAGCCACCATTTAAGTCAAATGAAAAGTGTGAATTGAATAGAACTCACGCAAGACCTTTTGTCCTGTAGATGGCGACAAAGATATATTTTATAAGAAATATTTTTGGACCATTGTAACAGTGGGTTCTCTTTCCAGCTCTGGGAGCCTCCTTTTTTCCAGTTCTGGCTCACAATATTAAACAAATGAAGAAGTATTCACTGCCATTATACAGTCTACCTTGCTTTCACGTATGTGTTGCACAAAATGATTTCAAAATGTAAAATATTTCAAGGAGAACATACTGCAAAACCTTTGGGTATGAACCACACAATCAAGTCACAACATCTCAGTTTAGTTTAATTATTATTATTAGGCCACTCAGAAATCTTTATCTGAAAAGACTGCAGAATGTAGTTCCTTAAATACCCGTCTGGGTTCTTCTATAGCTTGCAAGATGACCTGTTTTTGGTATTTTTGTAGGCTGGACACGTTTTGAAAGATGTATCACTGTTCCAGATTTCTTCATTTGAAGATGATTACTCAGTGTGGTCACACATCTTGGAATCGTGGACCTCTTTTATGAGTAACTGCAACAATTCTAAACACAAACCATGCCAAACATGTTGAAATATCTGCACAGACATATCTTAATTTTATTTGTTAGCACTTAAATTTGTTCATGTTTATCACGCCAATGTATTTTTTAAATCCTCAGCCAATGGGAGTCCAGATACATGTGCATATTCATAATAGTATTGACCAGGTGTTGCTTTCTCCAATATAGACCATAATGCCATCAAATTACTGTTATTTTACTATCTTACTGTTTTGTTTTAAATAAAGTTTGCTGGAGTACAGAGCTAAGGCAACAAAAAAAAAAATGCTCTAAATTTTCAGACGGTGCTATGAGTGGTAGGTTTTATGCAGTGTAACTAGCCGGACTAGTAATAAGCTTATTCCTTTTTAAGCATCGAGAAAAGCTGAAACAGCAGAAAATGACACAGTATTCTCAACTAAATGTAGGATCAGATCTTTGTGCATTCAATGTATTCACTCAGTGTCAGCTTCCATTCTTTTTTGGAAGACTTGCTTTCAGCGTTTCTTTAGAAATCTGCAGGATATTTTTCCTCACCTCTTATAAACTCCTCCAGTCTTAGAAGTCTGTTGCATTTTCTACTTCTCCCCATCCAAGTTGATCCCAATGACAGATTTACACTCATCACTCTCATAAACCCTCAGATGTTCAGTTTGGGTGTTCCAGGGTGCAGATCTGCTTCTTTTCTGTTTCCTATTCCAAGAAAGAGTCTCTTCAGCAGCTGCACAACTCTTCATACCTGCTGTATGGAGAGATGCACCTGTGGATTTTTTTTTACGTCTGAAGCAAGAGTGTAGCTTGATTTTCCCCTTAAAGATGAAAGCATTAAGCACCATTTATCTGAGGAAGCCAGTTAGGGTGGTCTACCATTTTACCCTCTTACATTTCGATAATATTTTGAACAGCAGTCTGTTAGAAGCTTCATGTCCAGCACTACTACTTAAGTCACTGTTTTGTGCAATAAAGGATGTGGTATAGAGAACTTCAAACCACTACTTCTTCTAACTAGTGAGCTACTACAGCAGTAATTTTACTTGTTTAACAGTGGACCAGTTTCATGTAAAACAGATTCATGTACAACTAAAAACAAAGTGCGTGAATATAATATAAGCACCCTAAAAGCACTTGTTTTTTTCTCATTTTTGCAAGCTTGTGGTCTAAATTGTTTATGTAGAGTATCATGTTTCCAAATAAAAGATATTTCAGACTCTGATAATCAGTAAAAACAAAAAATTCTTTCTGTGCAGCCCAGTACCAAATGACTCACGGACCAATCCCGGTATGTGGTCCCCTCGTTGGGGACCTCTGGTCTATAGTATTTAAATCTGTCTCTCTTACTGACCACAGCATTTTGTGTATAGAGCATAGTGTTATTAGCACAGAGCACAGTGTTATTAGCACAGAGTATTTTCAGTGTATTTTTGGGAAAGTGACTGTATACTATATTTTATATTGTTCTTGTTTTGTGTGTCTATGCAGTCATCGCATACACAGTTTCCTCTGGGATTAAAGCTTTCTGACTGGTTCTGATTCAGTGCCTTCTAACCTACCATTTGAATAGCCCCTGGGGGGTGGGGTGGATATTGGGGTAGAGGTTGTTGTGCTGTAAAGGGCACTATGGCCAAAGGGACAGATGCATCAGCATCTAAGGCCTTGCTCTGCACGTGCCTTTTTACTTTGGGTGCCCTGTCAAAGCCCAAGCTGCACTACATGTGTTCGTTCACTAGGGGCAAATGTGTTCCTTGCTTAACAGAACTCAGAGTGAAATGCCTCCAGCGAAGTTTTAAAGAGTGAAAATCTACAGCTCAGTGTTGGCAGAATATTGGTAAAGGTGGATAGAGTCATTCTCCACAATTATTCATTCCCTATGAGTTGAAATGTGAGCAACTTACAAGTGGGAACATATGTGCAAGATCTACATATGCATGACCTTGTCTCTGCCTTTGAATTTCTCTGCACATCTCTTTTTGTTAATTCTGTGGGTTATTAATTAAACAGAAGGCCAGACTTTATTCTTTCGCTCTCTTATCTCCACACCTCTTTAGCTATCTTGTTTAACCTTGCACTGAGTTTCCTCTTTCTCTCTCTTTCTCTCGCTCGCTCTCTCTCTCTCTAGCCTTTCTTTTTCTTTCTTTCTTTCTTTTTTTCTGTCTTTGTTCGCTCTCACTTTGATTTTTTTCACCCTTGTTTCCTTTAATGTATTCTCTTAATTTCTCTCCGTACCTTTATCAGTTAAAGCACTTTGTAAAAGCAGCTCCTAGTTGAGCTGTGAAGGGCACTGTCTGAGGGCCAGCCAGAGAGCGTTGTTTTAAAAGGCCATAATGGAGAAGGACGCAGGGAAATTGAATAATATGACCTACAGTAATTGTACATTGATTTTTTGGGTAACGCAAACATAAAGGGGCATTATAATTGATTTGTATGCTTACTATAACGCATGGACCAGTTGGGACATTTTTGAACATCTGAGCCTAGAGGTGTTTAGTGACAGTGTACTGTGCTACAACAAGAACTGCACAGACTTTGTCACAGTAGATAAACGCATCCGGGTGTACCCCAATCAGAAGCCCTGGATGACCAGGGAGGTCCAGCAGCTGCTGAAGGAGAGGAACGCTGCTTCAGTTCTGGTGACAAGGCTCTTTACAGCGCAACCCGGGCCAACCTGAAGAGGGGCTTCCAAAAAGATAATTGTGACTACAAGAGGAAGAATAAGGACTATCTGGACAGCAACAACTGCAGGCAGGTGTGGACTCATGTTTAGCACATAACTAGCAGAAGAGCTGAACCACTTCTTTGCTAGATTGGAGATGAAACCACCAGAGGCAGCTAGACCCTATAAAGAAACCAACACCAACCCCACCCTCACCGTGATGGAACAAGAGGTGAGACGCACGCTGTCAACCCATGGAAGGCAGCTGGACCTATTGGCATCTCAAGACACGTGCTAAAGGACTGTGCAGACCTTCTGTCTGGGGTCTTCACCAGGATATTCAACCAATCACTACCTCAGTCCATCATCCCACCCTGCCTGAAGTCCTCAGTCATAGTCCTTCTGCCCAAGAAACAGACAATCACCAAACTCAATGACTACAGGCCAGTAGCACTGACTCCTGCGGTGATGAAGTGCTTTGAGAAGCTCACCAGGAACCACATCATGTCATTAATTTCTCCTCTGGTTGACCCGTTTCAGTTTGCCTACAGAGCAAATAGGTCCACTAAGGACGCTGTGGCCACTGCCCTACACGCTATTCTGTCCCACTTAGGTACCCTGCTGCTCTTCACTGGCTTCAGCTCTGCCTTCTCCAGCACAGACTGGTGACCAGACTTTCAGACATAGGACTCCCACCCTCGACCTGTGTTTGGATTAAGGACTTCTGAAGTAACCGCAAACAGACAGTTAGAGTGGGCCCCCACTTCTCCACTGCCATCAGCCTCTGTCCTGGCTCCCCACAAGTGTGTGTCCTGAGCCCCCTGTTCTACACCCTCTACACCCACGACTGCATTTCTGCCCACCACAGCAACATGATTGTTAAGTTTGCTCCTCTCAGGGGAGGGTGAGTTTGCCTACAGGGATGAGGTAGAGCGTCTGACAGTGTGGTGTAAAGATAACCGCTTGCTCACTTAACACAGTACAGACCAAGGAGCTGGTTGTGGACTTCAGGAAAAAGCCAAAAAACACCCAGCCACTCATCATCTATGGGGACTGTGTAAAAAGACTTCCGCTTTTTAAGAGTCAACATCAGGGAGGACCTGACCTGGGGAACGCACACTGCTGAGCTAGTGAAGAAGGCCCAAAAGAGACTCTACTTCTTAAAGGGTTCTCAGGAAGAACAACATCCCTTAGAAACTGTTGGTGTCCTTCCACTGCCGCACAGTAAAAGCGCCCTGGCCTACTGCCTCTGTGTTTGGTTCTCCAGCTGTACCGTAGCACAGAGGAAGGAGCTCCACAGGGTCATAGAGGTTGCCCAGCAGATAATCGGCTGCCCTCCCCCTTCACTCAGAGACCTGCATAGTCCTCATTGTCCGTGTACATGTCCGTGTGTTTACATGATCTTTTTTAACAGCTTATGTAGCATATTTATAAGTCTTATAATGTTTAGAATAGTCCTAGAAATATTATAATAGTCTTTCATATTTATGTCTGCACTTTTTATGTCTTGCCATATTCTAAAAATATTCTGCATTCTAGAAACATAAGTCTTTCACATTTGCACATCTGTACATTTTTACGTAAACAATTAAGAGAATTGCACCTTTAAATTTCGTTGTACAATTGCTGCAATGACAATAAAAAGAGATTCTGAATAACAATAAGAATACGACACAAGCCAGTGGCTGCTAATTAACTGGCTGCTTATTAATACTTTATTGAGCAATAACTAGGGTGAATGGAGCAATTTCCACAACACTTTAATGTGAAATAAATTATAGATCATAATCTTGTGGGAAAGTGTTACGCAAGCATTAGGTCTACTATGTGCTAATTGTCTTCAAATGTATCTTAATAATGAATCACTTAACTCTAAGTAGACAAACTGACCATCTATTCCGAGTGAAGATTGCTAGCTACTATTTACTGTGACTGTATAAACATCTGGAAGCCTTATTTGAAGTGTCAGCTTTAACAGTGCATATTAAATTTTCCTTATTTTTCAAAATTCCTTGTAGAGTATGTTTGATGTGAACAGATTCATTGTGGATAAACTGATTCAGATTTCTTTTCAGTGGTAGTGAATGGGTCAAATCAGGACCCTGGTCCCATTCATGACAATCTATAACCACCTTCAAATCTACACATTTAATCCTGGATGTTGATTATGGTAAATCTGGACATAATATTCTCAAAACTATCACAAAACATCGTCTCAGGCATCAAACAGTGTACAGTATTTACAACCTTTGAATAATTTTCTATGAGGGAGCTTTAAGGGGCATAACATTTTTCAGATATCTGTTTCCATTCACACCCACTGTGGACACATTTCACACCAAATCACTCTGGATGACTTTGTTTACACCTCAACAAATCAGTTACTGTGAAAAAAAAATGCAATTTACAATTTAATGCACAGTGACTTCTACACAGTTTGTGCATCACATTGTCTTAGCATAGAACAACAACTGGGTTTCTTTATATTAATAAATGACATGCAAAAGCTTAATTCACTCTACTAATTGCTTAATAAAGCAAGAATGAGTGGTAAATTAGCTGCTACTGGCTTGATAATGCTTTATAAGAACATTATAAAGGCCTCAAGATCTGACCACCACCAGTACCTTCTGGCTATTCACTGACATTCTTCTCAAAGTAAGCATTCTCGGTCATTTTAGAACTACTTTTGCCTGTTCATTATACTGGGCACTTCTGCTATTTCTTAATTCTTACAGTGTGCCATAAATAATTTCAAATTTTTGAAGATATAGAGTCCTCACAGCTGATTAGAGTCATTTTACTCATATCTAGACCAAAGCTGGTTTCATGTTATTGAAAACATTGATTCTGAAGAGGGTCAGCACTCCTATCAGCACTGCTCTCTTGCATTAGGACATCAAAGGGGAAAGCTGTTCTTAGAACAGCTTTCTCACTGTGAAACATTTGGCACCTGTGACATCAGGCTGTACTGGCCTTTATACTCAGGTTATTCTGAGTGGGAGTACTGATCTGAGTGTCCAGACGTATTAAGAAACGTCTGACCTGAGCACCTCTGTAATATCCTTTGCTCTCTATTCTGTTGTAAAGGGATATACATATTAAATGGAACACATTGTACCTGGCATGTCATACAGAGCCAGAATCCACAAAAGCAGGTCTACTGATGAAACTGTTTAAAGGGCCCATATCTAACAGTTTTCTTATATTTGGAATTTTAAATGGAATTTGTTTTATGCACCAAAAATGTTTTGCTGGGTGGCCTAGTAGTCAGGGTATTGGTACTGTAATCCAAAGGTTGTGAGTTTGAATCCCAATTGCTAGTGTCACCACTGAGGTTCCTTTGAGCAAGGTACCATCGTCACACACAGCTCCTTGTTGGCAGCAGGCCCTTGCTTTACTTGGTGAATGGGTTAAAGGCATAGAAAGAATTTTACATTGTTCACGTGTGACTATAAGGGTTGATAGAGAGATGAATTAGACTGCCCTGCATTCTGTCTTATTTAAAAAGCAGTCCAGGATAAAAAGCCTTTATATGAGTGGGGTTTAACTACTGTTACACTAGATGAGTTTATGCTAACGAGTTGGTCCTTATGACGAATTGGACCAAAAGTACACAAAAACTGTAAATTCAAATAGGCTGATTTTGCAGTGTGGGTGGCATTAATGGCCTGTATGGACAGGAGAGTCAAAACTCTGGCTTAGGGCTATGGTTGCAACATGCTAATTGGTGTGCACAAACTTCCATTGCTTGGTAGCTGCATTAGCATCATAGCTCCGGTACAAAATTGAACAAGCAAACTGCAAGCACCAAGCATATCTTGACTGTTCCACTACATTTGACCCTAGAATAGAATAGAATTGATGAAAATAGAATAGAATGTGAAGGTCTACAGCATAACAGAAATTGCACAGTGGCCACAATAGCGTATAGAGGCACATAAAAACTGAATCTAAGCTGCCTGAAATAAACAGCCCTTTAAAAAGCGCTCAAAGTTCATAGCCAAAATGTATATGCTCTTCACAAGCCTGTCTCTTTCTGTCCATCAAAAAGTTTCCTCGTGCAGCTCTGGGACCTGTGGCGTTGGCCTTTGATTTTAATACTGAGAGCATAATTTATGTAAGATATTTGAATGGCTTTTGGTGTACGGCTAGATTAAAGAGAACCCCATGTAGCAGAACAAAAACTATTCTGAGGCATTTGGGAGAGAGTTGACAAAGAGGGAGGAGAAGAGACAGTGGGGTGCGTGTTATGTATGGGGGGGCAGTGTTGAGGGAAATATGGTTTCAGGAAAACATTGGTGAAGCAGTAAGTATGGATGCTATGAGTATGTTTGAAGAGCTGGAGGAATGTAAACGTGAAAATATGTCTTATTCCTGGTTTGAATGTGATTCTTCATAAGTGTTTGTCTATCTGTCCATCCATCCATTTAGGTCTCATTCAAACCAGGAATTAGAGGGAACCTACAATTTCACCTTTTGCCAACTTGTTTTTTTTTTTCATTCCTAATATTTGTGCTGTTTCATGTACCAAAAATAACTATTATTACATCATTATTACATGGTCATTACATTATTACATATTTATTTCTTGAATAAACTTTATTAAATACGCTTTTCATTACTGTACACACACACACACACACACACACACACACACACACACACACACACACACACACACACACACACACATATATCCTGTCTTTTCCCAGTTCCTTGGTTCCTTGGCTTTTTGTAATGTTCTTTCTGTTTGGTCTATGTGATTGTTTACATTCTCCATGTGCTATTGTTTACCTGGTCCATGTCAGTCTATTGTTTTAGTCTTAGCCTTGCCTTAGTTCCATCTTCTTGTACCCTTTTCTTGTCATGCAGTTTTGCTTCGTTAAACTTGCTCTGTAAAACTTGCCGTGCTCGTGTTTTTGTTAAATTAATTTCCCCCATTTGTTTCTACTGTGCTTCTGTTCTTGGACTATTTTGCATTTTTGTGTACCCCAGTCCCATAGTTTTTGTTTTTTGTTTTGTTTCCTGTTTTTTTCCCCCGTTTTTTGCCTTAAGTGTAACATGTTAAACCTGTTGGATCTGGCAATTACATCCTCTATGTCTTGACCCTCAATCATGTGATTTTTTCTTTTATTTTCTGTATATTATTTAAAAATGAGTACAGTTCTGGTTTCCATTCAATGGGGTGGTGCGATTTTAAGTAGTCAGCCCTAATTTAACATTTTTAAATGGCTTGGAGAATGTGATTTGGGACACACACAACACTTAAAACACATTTTGTACATTATATATTTCAATACCAGGAATGGCCATGGCCTTAGTTGACTAGTTAACAATGACATTCATAATGAAAGTGTATGCACTGTTTAGTTTTTTGTAAACACAAACCAGTTGTTATGATAGATTGTAGAGAGGGGACAGATATGGCTTCCAAGTCCTGGTATTAAAGCTGCTTGTAAAACGCACTATACAGATCAATTTGAATTGAATGAAAGCCACATCCCCCCCTATGCTTCATGAAGTGTATTTGCAGTCTGTCACTGCACAAAAGCAGAAGATTTTTTTTGTCGCATGAACACGTGTTTTAATGAGGGCATGGTCAAAAGAAAGAGAAGTGAAAAATTGTTCAGTTAGGATGTATATATTTCCAAGCTTCCATTCTCCCCTAAAATTAATAGGCTGTTTAAGACTGTTTCATGCCTCATTCAAAAAGTAGTCTGGCCTAAAATACTCCTTATAATTTTATCATGGACACGTGCAGCTAATTTGCATTGAGTAGATGGATATTTGTAAATGCTAAAAATGTTTGTTTTTGTTGCATCATGAAAGTAGTTCATTTGAAAGGGCAGCTAGATTCACATATATGTTCCATTTGGACTGGAGAGTGAATAGTTTTAAAACATCACCACCTTTTCTATAAAAAAATGCTCAGTCATAATAAGGGCCATTTCATTGAATAATCATTTATAGATTTTTTTTAAATGATCATTGATAATATTTTTTAAAATGTAAGTAAAGAAACATCAACAGAGAGTGAACGTATTATATATGGCCTTCCTAATAAAAAGAGCACTATGTCAGTTTTAGTGAATACTTTATCTTTTAAACTGCAAGTGCACAAATGCATGGTAAGCTTTACACCGTTTTAGTGGAGGTAGCTATTCTCTTAAATGGCCAGGAAAGGGCTAAAATCCCCACAAAACCTAAAAGATTAAGCAGTTTGATGAGCCTTATAAGACACACCTGGTCTATACATGAGAAAATATACATAATCTCCACTTCTCTCACAAACAAGCGTGCACAAGTTATAAATCACCCTGGGCCAGATTGGGGTCATTTCATGTCACTGTTTATTCAGTTGTCTCCGGGTTTATATGGTGGGATTTTAGTGTTCAAACATATCGTCTATAGGCAGGATCCTTTTCAGCCATTAATACTTTAATAGGATACCATGTGGAGTAAAAGTGCAGACCCTTGCCCTGTGTGTGTTATCCTTGCATTTAACAGACACTCAGACGCCAGAGTAAGAGCGGCATGCTGCTCCTCTTCACCCCTGTAACTGTGCCTGCAAGAGAGATGGGTAGACTGAGTAAATAGAAGTAAATGCACAAAAAAGAGTTTGTAAGCGTAACAGTTCTGATTATATACTGTGTACAAGACAGCTCAGAGAATAGCTGCTGGCTTTAAAGGGACTTTAAAGGGATACTTGTGTCAAAAAACAAATGCACACAATTTTCTAAAGTTTGATTCTTTCGTTTTGAACTAAAGCTACAAGGCTTATGTAGCCCACAAGTAATGGAAGTTTATATTCCCTAACTTGGCATTGTGTTAGTTGTTTTAAAATAGAAAAACAGAACATGGAGCCAGGACAATGTATATATGACAGTGGTTTAAAGAGCATGCTCTCCATAAGCGGAACAGCAGGGGCACAGTCACAGTACTGGGAAGGGTTTTGATTGTCAAAAGTGTCTTGGAGATACAGCTACATCTTCACTGCTCTTACGTGGCTTGAATGCATCTGAAGTGAGTAATTTGACTTATATCTGTTTAAAATACATCTTGGGTGTGTGTTTACACCTATAATCAGATTAAGGGGCCAGGTGTAAATTGAAGATTGAGCAGGGCTGAGTAACAAACAAAAAAAATGAAGGCAGAAAGGCAGAAATACATATGATCAAAAGTGATCAACATTTAGGAGATTTTTTGTTTACCAAAGCATCTTGACCCAGATGGTTTGTGTTATTGGTGTAGTGTGGTGTTTTTCCCAAGATCAAACCCATCAAATCAAACCCAACCAACATTTACACATCCTTTAATATAAAACCTGTTCCCACGCATTAAAGGCAAAACTTTTGCCTCATAAATAAACAGAGTTCAAATTGGACAAACAACAAAGTCGAGGAAAAACAAAATCTGCAACAGTCCATAGCAAGCCCATCACTTGAGCACTGCCACCATTTATGCCTGGCTTTCATCACTAGATGCACAAATCCAGACATTTACATTGATGTTTTAAATTGCCATAAGCTGTTTTGGTAAAGGTGCACGTAATTTGTAGACCGCTGGCAATGATAAAGTATTCTTTTCTCATTTTTCTGTTTTGGAGTAGAAAACAACATATTCTTTACAGGTCCCAAAGGCATGCCAGTTTTATGACTGTCCTCAGTTTGACTGGCCACGAGACAATGACAAACATATTATGCAAGCTAAATTTCACCATCTCAAAAACGCAGCTCATAAAACAATTCTCCCCATTTAACTGGGTAGGATTGTGTTGGCCATCAGCCTCTTTTCTGCACAGAACAAAATACAATAAAAACATAAAATCAGAAACAGGGATTTCCAATGAGCAGTTCTGGGACATTTCAGAGCTCTACCCATGAGGGTACCACCCCAGTGGCTTAAAGGGTACCACTCCAATGACAGCTTAGTGCCTTTATTCTGAGAATGCACCAGTCAGGCTTGGTCATGCAGGGTCTCCGTGTGTCAAAGTCAAAGAAAACTTTATAATCTCAGCTAGATTGTGTATACAGTGAGACAAAACGGTGTGGCTCCAGATTTGAAAGAATACAAAAAACACTACTTGCACCTTTCACTGGTACAAGAAACCGTGCCATGCTGTGAACAAATGTCTTTCCATTACAAATAAAACAACCCCGTTTTCGAGCTGCTCGAACGGCAGGGCCAAATGATGGCCACAGCCGAGCTGACCTTTCTCATTGGTCGAAATGTTATCATCACAACATGGAGAGAGGCCATTGTTTTTTACTCTCTGCACCAAAAAACACAATGGAGATATAAACTAGCAACAGAGAATTGCACATCAGAAACACTGTTGCTGGTCTAGGATACACTAGAAAATCAAAGTGTGCTGCAAGTTCTGTGCCGTCACGGTTTAGGTAGAGCATGGTTCCTATATGCCAATGGAAAAGTGCCTATTTATAAATAAAACACTGATATATAATCCAAACTGAAAATGTACAATTTAGTACAAAGGGTAATTTTTCACATCCAGAAATTGTGCGCATGTTGCATCAGTAGTCAGGCGGAGATATATATATATATATCTGTACAGTTAATGTACTTATAAAGGTGGCCCTCAGTGTCAGTGCTGGCCTCTGTTATTGTTAGAAAGAGTTATTGTTAGAAAGAACTATTGAGCAGGAACGTCGGTGTTAAACTAAAATATGGTTTACCATGCAATATTACACACGCACACACACACACACACACACACACACACACACACACACACACACACACACACACACACACAAACAACACACAGAGCGGAGCAGGTGGAGGGCTAATCTAATATGTCTGCTCTTTTTAGTTTCAGCTCTTTTGAATCGAGCCAGTTCAGTGAGCTGCTGCACCTCCAGGAGCGTGGAGTCCAACTGTGGGGGAGCCAATGAAAGCGAAACCATGAAGGTTGGTAGAGGGAGAGATGCTGGAGGGGCAACCAAGAAAGAGAGGGACAGAGGTGGGGGCGCAAGAGATGGATTGATAGTAGGATGCACAGGCAAATGCACAGAAGATGAATGAATGGAGGTAAAAGGTAAAAGTGAATAATAATGAAGAGAATAGAGTTATACCAACTCTCTTTCTCTCTCTCCCTCACTCCCTCCCTCTCCCTCCCTCCCTCCCTCCTCTCTCTCTCTCTCTCTCTTTCTCTCTCTCTCTCTCTCTTTCTCCATCTCTCTGTGAGCGTGTGTGAAAGAAGGAGTGAGAGAGTCCTGTGCGGTATGGCGGTATTGTTTCTGTGACAGAGATCAGTGGCTGGATGAATGCGCTTTATTTTGTGGCGGGGGCTGCTCTCCCAGGCTAATAAAATGCGCGGGCTTCCCGCTGCCTGCAGTGGCGTGCTGGGCACAGCGGGAGGCAGCGCTTTTTTGTGTTCCCCCTGCCCAAATTATGGAACCGTCAATAACCCACCCTGGAACCCGTCAATAGAACCGCGCTTCGTGACTGATGGGAGACCAACTTCAAGGCTAATGCAGGAAAAAAAATAAAAAAGGGAGATGGAGAGGGAGTAGGGTGGGTAGATTTGGGGGTAAGGGGTGGTTAAGCAAGAGTTTGAGAGAGAAACTTGACCTGTTTTTAACCAAATAAGGTCTATGCATGTGTTTGACATGGAGGGTTTGTTGTGAGGGGTTGTTTGTGGAGTGATGGCTTTTGTGAAAGGGAGGCACCCAATGGCACAACAAACTGAACCCAGATTCTCTCTCTCTCTCTCTCTCTCTCTCTCTCTTTCTCTCTCTCTCTCTCTCTCCCCCCC
>JBBIGB010000017.1:570606-581804 GCA_037577075.1 Alestopetersius hilgendorfi | reverse complement strand
CAACATGGCCTTTCATTTTGAAAGCACAATACAAAACATGGCCCAAACCCATCATGACTACCAGCCCCCTTTACTCTCTCCCTCTCCCTCTCTCCCTCTCTCTCTCTCTCTCTCTCTCTCTCTCACACACACACACACACATCCACTCACACAGCATAAAGCACCCCCATTCTCAGTCAAGCCGACATACACAAAGTCAAGCAAGAATGGATAACAGTGTAGCCCTTAAGGTCACTTGAGGTGGCCACATTAACCTAAATACCGTGTACAGGTAATCTCCAGTTTCCACCTCGTCGAGGCCCACTCTCATCATTTTGCACTTTGGAGATCCAGAAAACAACATGAGCTTAAATTTTTCGGGGGGGAGGGGAAAAAAAACAGGTAATAAGATTTCCATTCATTTAAACTTATCAAAAATCCCACAAGGCCCTTAGGAGCTTTCTTCTCCTCACCCTTTCCTTTCTTTCATCCATGGTTAAATATGTAAATAAAATGTCTAAAGTCATTCTTCAAAGGGGAACAAAAGAAGAAAGAGGGTTGATGGAGGGGGGGTTGGTGGTGGTGGTGAGGGAGTAAAGGGGCGAGAGAGGCCGCCATAAAATGCCTTCTTTTCTCCATAACGTTAGCCGGAGGGGGGCGGCTTCTAGGCAGAGGAGAGCAGCAGGGGAGCGAACGGCTTCCATACAATCACACATCTCCCCGATCCCTCGCACAAAAAACATGAAATATCTTTTCAGCTTGATCCATCAAAGCCCCCCCTCCTCTGTCCTCCTCCTTTCTCTTTATTAGTTACAGAATTATCCCACACTTTTTTACTGATTTCCACCAAGATTGAACCTCAGCTAGCTGCTAGATGCTAGCTGCTGGAAGAGATGAGATAAAGTTGGAGCGTGTTTGTATTTGTGTGTATGAGTGTGTTTGTGTGTGTGTGTGTGTGTGTGTGTGTGTGTGTGTGTGTGTGTAACGGATAGTTGTATAGCTGTGTTTGTATAAAAAGTAGGAAGAGGAGGAGGAGGAGGAGGAGGAGATGCTAGGCTAGACACTAGAAAGGAAAACATAAAAGAGAGAAAGCAATAGCTTTCTACTGGCTACTGATGTCAAAGATTGAACGGTCATGATTCGTCGCTCTTTTCTTACCCGCTCTCACTCTCTCTCTTCTCTTTCTCTTTTTTTATTTTGCTTTTTTCTTTCAAAGAGATATCCTCATGACCAGCAAAGCAATCATGTAAGAGCTCGGCCGGAGAGGGAAGGCGGCGAAGAAGAAGAGAATGATGAAGAACAAAGCAACTAGGACCAGCTAGCCATGTAGCGGGTGTGATTACTAAACCTGATCGCAACAGTATCTTGCATGATTTATTAAATACTCAATCAAATGTGTGTCCGCGCTCCAAACTGCCTGATTATTCTTGTAGCCTCACATCAAAGACAGGAAACACATCTAGAGCAACGCTAGCAACACTGCTGGCAAGATCACAGGGGTTAAATGGCAAATGAATCAGCTAGCATCAGCTAGTGAATGCTAAAGGGTATTTACAGTCGCCAGTTGGATAATTAGCATCATTACGCCATGCTCTTCAGAACAGCTTCTGATAAGGGTTTTAATGTATATTATATATACAAAGCCATTATAATGAAGGCACTTCTATCCAAAGGGGTGGTTCAAAGGCGTTTGACGATGAAAGCAGCTAAAGAGAAAACACAAATGAGTGGGGAAACTGTGGCAATGGAAAATGTAGAAGTCCCACACTCACACATGTCAAAGTGCTTGGCCTGAAATATTTTCCTAATCTGACGGTATAAAAGAGGTTATAAAACATCACAGGTCATACTGGTATTTATAGTGATCAACAATTATATTCTAGCCCCTGTTGAGGACTATTTGGGGTTTTGTCACCACTGTCAGAAAACGGTGTTGATATGTTATGGTTGTGACAGTAGCAGTGTCCAAAAATATACTCTTTCATGTGGTAAAGATATTATTCAATTTAATTATTACTTTTTAATCAGGTTGAAATTGTTATCTCCTATCCGCGTACAACTGATTTTGTAGGCAGTGGGTCAGCATATAATCATTAAATTAATAAAAAACAAAAGTAAGCCAATAAAAAAACCTTACATATGTGCAAAGGACCCCCCAATTACATCCCTGATTATTTTAATTAATGTATTTAATTTACAACAGAATGAGCACTTTTCTTAGTGGGACATTTTTTGGCAAAGTTTCAAGGATCAGTGCTATTTATTGCTTTTTTTTTTTTTTTAAAAATAAGGTGGATAAGATAACACTGTTTTAAAACTGCAATTGCCTTCCCAGTTTATATATGCAGCTACAAAAAAGAAGTCTGCTTTTAGAATGAGGCACAATCCAGGGCAGCCAATCAGAAAGGAGCTCACTTACATATATCAGTCTTAAAGTCAGTCTTGATTAAAAATTGTGACTTCTGGAAACAAAAATAAAATGTAGAAAAGGATATAGGCGATTAAAGCTGTTCTCTGCATCATAATTTTGTGTGCTGAATGTTATCCAGTTAAAAACCATGAACACCAGTTGCTGTTAATAACTTCTTTGACTGGGCCACAGAGACCTACACCTAGCTGGCTGAGTCTTGCAGGGGTCTTAAGCCTCATAAAAACTGAAACTCAGCATACACCTCCATGTACTTTTAACTAGCATCATTTCTGGCAGGGCTCAAAGTGGTTTCAGCATGCCGGCAGGCACACAGAACATTTTACTCCTGCGATTACTTACTTTGAGCGGTACCAGTGGTTGATGTTAGACAGAGAGAAGATTTTAATACTCCCTTCACATACCACCTGAACCTCGTAAAAAAAAAACCTTGAGTTCTTCATTCAGACCCATCTCTCGCTGAAGGGAGTGGTTAACCAGACCAAAAATCAGTGATCAGTGTGAACTCCATGCAAAGGTCTGGGGACCCCAAAAACACCACCTCAGCAAAATGATCAAATTTAAGAAAAATAAGAGCAAAGATGACCTGACTAGACAAGCCAGATTAGGCCCGAAAGTTATTTGCTAATGTAAGATGGAAGGGAGGCCTCATGTCTAAGCAATATAAACAGCAGGCCTCTTCATATCAAACAACACTCAAAGGACTTCATGTGTGAAATTCCACACAGACGTATGTTAATGCTGAGGGTCTTTTTTTCTGGTGTGTAAAGGGTCCTATCCTCAGTGTGTAAAACCTGTCAAATGTGTGCCTCACACAATTTTATCTCCATTCGTTTCAGGTCTAACCGGCACTGCTAACAGCCGCAACAAGTGCACCGATGTATTCGGCTCCATTAGATTTATATGGTAGAAAGTCGCTTTGATTTGTACCCACCGTTTGGGTAAACGGGTTTCGCGTCATGGATCGATTACCACCTCAGGAGCGGAATTTCGCACACGCACCTACGCAACACAAGGAGCGCTGATATGGGGCAAAACATATCACATTACGGCGCCTCCACCTCCATTAGCCAATAGGAATTCCTTCTCCCTATTACACACTTTCTGCCTGCATAATTTGCTGGCAGAGCTTTCAACAGCAGCAGATACAAACGCAAAACAGCTTCATTCATCCTGGCCATTATTCCACATGTGCCAGCATTAAACACATGACACCTCAACCCACTATCAGTTTCGTCAAGCGAAGGATTCTGGGAGCAGGCACCATTGCCAGGTTTAACACCCTGCAAGCAGAGATCTGGCCCCGGCATGCCAATCCCCACCGCCAGCATGAGGCGCAGATGAATTAAACTCAAAACTCGACTGAAACAGGCTTTGTCTCAGAGCTCATCCTCCAGGCACTTTCCTCTCGTAGTCGTGGGAGAATTTACGACGGGGGAGAAAAAGGAGAGAAGTGACACAGGTTAAGAATGCCTCCTATGTAGCGGCACGCCCACATTCTCACCAAGAGCCCACACACTGGAGCCTCAAATGCCTGAAAAGGGCAGAATTTTACTCATGCAATCATTCCAGAGTACAAGGTCCACAATTCAACACATAAAGAGCATCAAAGGTTAAACAGAATGCTAGCAGAGTTAATGATGCTGCTCATTTTAATTTCAAGTGGAACCCAGTGCGTGTGCTGTCTGAATGAAAGGGTCATTTGTACCATAACTATGGACTTTTATACTCATGCACATACATACTTAACCATTTAATCAAAATCAGAATCAGAAAGTTTTGTTGGCACCAGAGGAAATAATGACTGCACAGATATACGGAGACACAAAGACAAGAACAATAGAAAATTTAGTATGAGTAAAAATAAAACTCTCCAGAAATAAAAAAAATGTTTACTACTAAAAACACTATGGTATGTGCACAAAAAACGTACAACCTATAATGATTCTTCAAGTGTTTGCAGTGGTAACTATGAACATTATCCACTGCCTGGTTAAACAGCTGTTATAAACGGTTCTTTTAAAAACAGGTTCTACATAGCACCAATGTAAAAAAAAAATTCTAGCCTATTACAGCGATCCTGTTTTGGCATTTGTATTAAATATTGTGGTAGTTATTATATTAGGCCTGCTATATCGCATATCACAATTAGCTTCAAACTCCAAAAGGTATTGGTGCAATATGTATGTTTTTGGTCACAATCCTGTCATTCTTTACTTGTTTGTCTTTCTGTCTCTTCATATGAATCTTCTCTCTCATGAGTCTCTCTTTTTCTCTCTCTCTCTCTAACATTCATATGAATGCCTAAGAAGCCGTGGGGAGGGAGTAAAACCTGCACCCTCCAAGCAATCTTGGTTCCCTCAACAATAAAATGTGAGGGGGAGAATCTGAGGGAATAAAATGCTCCCCTTCTTCTCGCTCTCTCCCACAATGGGCCAACCGTGAAAATCGCCAGTTGTGGTTAAAAAAAAAGAAAGAAAGACAGAGAGGACACATCTCGACTGGGTCCTTTTGGGGGGCTTTCTGAGGGCTTCTAACTCGGCGCCAAAAGTTTAGAAACATTTTTACACTTTGCTAGCTTTGATACTTCCTTAGTGAAAACAGAAACAAAAAAATGGTGAAGCGCTTTGCTGTGATCTCTGGTTTAACAAAAAAAAATGTTGTTTGGGGTTTTCTTGAGGTCCTGTTCTTTAGCCTGTTCCTCAGCGATTTGGGGTTTAATCACCGTGTCAGTTCCAGCTTTCTTATGCAAAGGAGCTGTCTTTTGAAGGCGGATCTGTTTTGGCAGGTTAGCTCAGGACGCCAGCAGGCGCGAGCTGGCTTTTTATACCCCACCCGCATTGCGACAAGCCCCTCCCCTCTGTGCTGGAATTGTTTGAGCGACGGAGGCAGCCAGCCAATCGTGATGCGCATTGAGGTCTCTGTCAGCCAATCCGCGCCTAAGAAGGAGGGGGGTTCCACAAAACGGGTGGAGGGGGGGAAAACAGACACGCACTGCCATGAAGAACTCAGACGGAGTCCCAAAGTCTCCGGGAGGATCTCGGAGTGGGAAAGTAGTTGCTTGGACTTACGGTTCACGGAGGATGATAGTCTGCACCCGCGACTTTTGGAAGGATTTGCAGGTCTGCCGTTCGAGTTTGTGAAATTTGTGACTTTAAAATTGAAAGCGGTATAATTTAAAGGATGAAAGAAATGCGTCCCAGGACTGAAGCGCGTTCAGGCAGCAGCCCGGGGATTTTAAGATCTGATTGGTGAAAACACTGCTAACCAGACTGGTTCTGATGGACGGAGTTTTCCTCAGGTGATCGTTTTATGGAAATGACTGGATTATAGACATTTTTTTCTAAAAACAAAACATGGAGCGGCACTTCTTAACTCAAGGAATTACTGAAACTGCACTTGGCCAAAAGTGCACTAACTTATTCCTCAACTTGTGAGTAAAATTTGCAAACCACTTAACTCAACCAACCTGTCCCGTCACTGAATATTTCTCCCTTATTGAAAAAAATATGCTAAATTCAAATACCTGTATTTGAAAGCCAAAGACAGCTGCCCTGTTTTCCCACCGTTACTGTTCTACATGAGTTAACTCAGAGGGGGTGTAATGATGAATGTCTCCGCTTTGGGACAGAGTTTCCTGAGCTTTCTACTCCTGTGTGTGACTGGCTTGACTTCTGCCATCAGCTCCATAGACCCGGACCGGCCGGGAGAAGGCAGATGCCAGGAAATCGCCATCCCTCTCTGCAAAGACATTGGCTACAACCTGACGGTTATGCCAAACTTGATGGGCCACGAGGATCAGGGAGAGGCAGCTATAAAGCTTCATGAGTTTGCCCCGCTGATCGAGTTCGGCTGCCACAGCCACCTCAGGTTTTTCCTGTGCTCGCTCTACGCCCCCATGTGCACAGAGCAGGTTTCCACACCCATCCCAGCCTGCCGGGTGATGTGTGAGCAGGCCAGGCAGAAATGCTCGCCCATCATGGAGCAATTTAACTTCCACTGGCCCGACTCGCTGGACTGCTCCAAGCTGCCAAATAAGAATGACCCCAACTACCTCTGCATGGAAGCCCCCAACAACGGGAGCGACGACCCATCTAAAGGGTCTCACACACAGCCACCAGACTCTCGCCCTCCTCGTCCAGGTAACAGCCAGGAGCTGCCGATTAAGGAGAGGGTGGGGAAGGACACTTGTAGAAACCCTGGAAAGTTCCACTATGTACAGAAGAGTGAGTCCTGTGCACCCAAGTGCTACCCCAAAGTGGACGTGTACTGGAGCCAGGCAGATAAGCGATTCTCCCTGGTGTGGATGGCCATCTGGTCCATCCTTTGCTTCGTCTCCAGTGCCTTCACCGTCTTGACTTTCCTCATTGACCCCCAGCGCTTTAAGTACCCCGAACGCCCCATCATCTTCCTCTCCATGTCCTACTGCGTCTACTCTGTGGGTTACCTCATTCGGCTCTTTGTCGGGGCTGAGAATGTGGCCTGCGACCGTGACACTGGTGTCCAGTACATCATCCAGGAGGGCCTGGAGAGCACAGGATGCACCATAGTCTTCCTCATTCTCTACTACTTTGGCATGGCCAGCTCCCTCTGGTGGGTGATACTGACCCTCACCTGGTTCCTGGCTGCAGGGAAAAAATGGGGCCACGAAGCAATTGAAGCCAACAGCAGCTATTTCCATTTGGCTGCTTGGGCCATCCCAGCCATCAAGACTATCCTCATCCTGGTCATGAGGAAGGTGGCCGGGGACGAGCTGACGGGTGTCTGCTATGTCGGCAGCATGGACGTCAAGGCCTTGACCGGCTTTGTCCTGATCCCACTGTCCTGCTACCTCATCATAGGCACTTCTTTCCTGCTGTCTGGTTTTGTGGCTCTTTTCCACATCCGCAAGGTGATGAAGACCGAGGGCGAGAACACAGACAAGCTGGAGAAGCTGATGGTGCGAATCGGGGTGTTCTCTGTCCTCTACACCGTACCTGCCACCTGCGTCATTGCGTGTTACTTTTACGAGCGTCTCAACATGGACTATTGGAAGGTTCTGGCTGGAGAACAGCGCTGCTTAGAAGGAGGCGGTGGAGAAGAGTGCACCATGAAAAGCTCCATCCCGGCCGTGGAGATCTTCATGGTAAAGATCTTCATGTTGCTGGTGGTGGGAATCACCAGCGGCATGTGGATCTGGACCTCCAAGACCCTGCAGTCCTGGCAGAATGTCTTCAGTCGCAAGCTGAAGAAGAGGACAAGGAGGAAGGCCGCATGCGTCTTCACAGGCAGCGGGCCCTACCTGAAGCCTCATCCCGCACTAAAAGGACACAAAACTAAGTATGAGCCCACTGGAGCCCCTGCCACATGTGTATGAGCACATGACACAATCCTGAATGCCACTGAACTTCCAAGAGGTGTTTTTTCTGTTTACATTTTGATGAACTGTTTCATGTTAGAGTTTGCAACAGAAAGAGAGAAAGTGCAAGACACTTGGCCTGGTGTTTATGCAAACCCTAGTTGGTCCAAAAAAAACTAAACAACATCAACAACAACAACAACAACAACAACAACAACAGCAACAAAGAAGATGCAGTTCCTGAGTTATGTCCGAGACTTCTGTTTTGAGTTTCTCATAATGATCTGTGTGCAAGCACCACAACTCAGCCACTGTTTAGTCTGTTGCTCCTTCTGGTACTACTTATCCACTTATTGAACTTTGTGGAATTTGAAAAGAGATTTTTTACAAAAGCAGAAAAAATTGGGAACAAGTCCCTCTTTGCGTCACTGAGAATGCCTGTATCATGTGCAATAGATGTTTCCTTCAGTGACAGAGAGAAAAAGACTCAAAGTACATTAAAGACACTAAAAGACTCCAAGTACAATGGTTGTGAATGAGCCCGAGGGGGGGCGGCACTCCTCGGCTGCGTGTCACTGTGGCTTTTCTATGGAAATGAAGGCCGTGTCATACACTGCTGCATTGACATTAGAGAGCAGCTGTTGGCTGAGACTTCAGCCAGAGAATGAACTGGCCATTGTGAAGGCCCTCCATGGAGTAAAAGCAAATCTACAAGCACTAAATATTGCCGAAAAAGACAGAGGCCTTTTGATGGGGCGTTTTGTACAGCGGCTTCTTGGCCCCCCGGTTTGTTTTGTTATGCTGAGCTCTTTCTTTTGTAGCACAAAGACAACCTTTGTGTGTATATTTCTTTTTAAAAAAACTTCATATTTTGTAAGAGTAAATAAAAACCTAGTTTAAAATGTTTGAAAACTACAGCCACACCCCACTGCCGCATTTTATTCTTTGCGTTCACCGCAGATCACTCGTGTTTTATGTACAATTTGAGGAAAATCTTATATTGATGGTATTATCAAGAAGCTTTGTAGATGTCCATATCCTTAACTTATATTGCAGCCATCTATGAATTTCGATGAAACCTGAGTTCATTAAATTAATGTGTTGACCGTTTGCAGATAATTAGCTTAAAAATTAGCCACAGACTTAGAATTAAAATAATACCGTAGAATTTGAAAAAACTTTAGATGTAAATGGTTAAGATGGGAAAAAAACCTTTTTAATTGAAATGCTCCATTATAGAGTCAGAATTGGTGCAGTAGTTGTGTTGGACACCAGACATCTGGGGTGTTAAAAGCCTAATCGTTATAATAGCTATTTTGGCCTTAAACATTTTAAAATACACACAGGGCATGTATACTATAAGCACACCTTACATTTAGTGTACTGGAAGGCAAATAGTATCCTATGATTTTTTGAAACACCACCATTTTACCACCAACATCATATGTGAAGAGTCAAAAGTCAGTCTGTGTTAATGTCTATTTTTCTTGGTCTTGTGGTATTTTTGGTTTCTATTACCACCACTGCAAAGAAAGCAGAGTCTGTAAGTTTTTCATTATTATTTTACATTCAGCCACTCTGAACCATCTGAAGCTATTTTGGCACCTCAATCATTATGCAGAAATTTAGAAAAAGCATTGAAATTTCCCATTTTGTAAATGTGACTTAAGCATAGGGACTCATTTTAAAGCTGAAAGAAGCACCATGTAGCGTAAACATACTGCACCAAATGGAGGTTATTCCCATTCAAAAATGTTTATTGCTGGGGACAATCTGCAATGCAATATGACTGTAATTCTGAACTTCAGCTGTTTGACCAACTTTCTCTTCATGTCTTTATCCAGTGGAGCACAAAACTCCAATAAAGCAGGGCTTGAGGCAAAACGGAATCCAAACAGACTCCAGGCATGTGATGAGCAGGAATGATGGGCTCATACAGTACAAAGGTCAAGGCTTTGCATTCTCTCTTCTGCTGACCTGCAATCAGCCACTTTGGCCTATATCAGGATCATAACTATGAAACTGAGAACATATTCTGGTTCTAGATCAGTTGATCACACCTCTCCATGCTTGCACTACCCTTATTTAGTACAAGTTGGGGGGGGGGGTAGCTAATGCAAAAAGAAAAAAAGTTTGATGGCATCAAAGAGATTCTGAACAAAGCTATATTTTTATCCCTTTATTTTTTTTTTGTTTCAAACCCAAGCACTTTTTGAAATGCCTAGGCTTTCATATTTTACTTCTATTAAAATTAATCTATTCACTTCCATGTTCCATTTATAAACAATATGGAAGCCAAAGCTTTAAAGCTTGTTTTGGTCTACAGTTTTTCGGGAGATTTCTTTTTTCCTGTGGTTTATAATTGTAACATCAAATCAGGTCAGTTTTGAAGTGTAGCCTTTGATATGAATGATGCGGATTCAGCGTCGCACCGTCACGGAGCTTGAAAGTGTGTCAGCTTGCACTCCAAAAAAGGTGAAAATGAGTCTGGTGTGATTCAGTGGCCAGGATGAGTCGCTATTTAAGCCTTCAAATCACTGGCCTTTGAAGAGCCTTGTACAGTAGGAACATAGCGTAACTCGTGGCTGCAGATGAAGCAATAGTGGCCGCTTTTGACTCTGATACCCAAGACTACATTTAAGTTCTTCTCTCAAGTTAAAGCTTTTGAGGTTTACACAAGTGCCATTTTTCTATCCTCATGCAAGAGTTCACTTAGGATTACGTGAGTTTACGTAAGTAAAAAAAAAAAAAAAGCATAACTTCAAAAGATTTGCCCTTCTAAGAAGCTTTGGCCTGTTGCTGTGGAGCGTGATATTCAAAACACATCCTTTTCTCTTTGCTTTTCTGCATCTTCGGGTACGACCAGACCAGCCTGCCCATAAAAGGCCGTGTGTGATGGCATTATGCATGTCATAATCCTTACTTGACCTGAGAAGTTCAACTGAAAGAATGGCAGAAGGCAAATCCAGCACATATAGAAGCAGCAAATGGCCTTTTATAAGGATTTGGATTGAGGGTCTTGAGTTATTAATTAGCTTCAGTATAGACTCCTGACCTCCATGGCTCACTAGAAAAACACTGCAGAACATTTTAATGCATAGTTACCTTTTTATGTTCTCAGTTTAACATGGAAATAAAACATAAAATGTGAGCAAAAGTATGTTTTTAAATATATATATATTTATATTTATATATTTATATTTATCTATATGTGATCACATTTTATGTATTTTCCCCACATTTTATGGCTTTACAGTATTTAAATAATATGCCGTCAGCTTCTCAAAATGGTTCAAACTCTTCAAATGTATACAAATAAGCTTAGAATTCACTGGTTTTGTGATGTCACACAAAATGAGACCTTTGACCACGTCTGTTCGGCCTACAGTGGTTTAGCTCCACCCATTAACGCAAAGTTATAAGAAGTCTTTCAGTCTGGACTGCTTTTAATGT